>JABXWE010006860.1:0-48294 GCA_014611495.1 Limonius californicus
TTAAAAGGAAATTAAGGGGCACCGCAGATATTTGGCGGGAATTCTTACAAACCTTGTAAGTCTGTTCGTTACGAGGCAAGGTTTTAGGATAGCACTTGAACAACCGTTTTGAGGAAAATAACTCTACTGTTGAATAAAGATGATATGAACAGTTTCCAGTATGGGAAAGTCCAGGGAGGCAGTCGCGTCCACTTATTTTAGTTTGTTAATAATTCAAGTAAATGAATAAAGACTTTTTTTGGATAGATTGAAAACAATGTTTAGGATAAATGTTGTAGTAGATAGTTTAGGGATTTTATAAATGTTTGCTTTCAAAAATCGATGGAGTGCTTATCAAAAAATTCTTATTTTGAAATTTTTGATAGATCGCCATTTTGTTATTTGAGAAAATAAAAAATAATTGTAAATGCAAATGTTTTAGAGATTCGAAAGCTAGTTTTGAAAATTTTAATTTTTTTCGATAATCCTTAAAATAAGGGAGTTAACAATTTTTGGAAAAACAAAAGAACTCCAATAACTACGAACCGGGGCACCAAATAAAAAATTGGAACTAAGAAAAATTGTTTGTTTTAATGAGTTCTAACTGCCATTTTCGGGTGTAACGACTTAGTATTAACACCCTCTATACAAAATTACATTGTGAACAATTTAGTTAGTTGACTTTGAACAACATATTCAAATTATGTTAATTTTTTATTCATTAAATGAATTTGTTTTGTTTACAGTTTTTGTAATTTTTTCTGGTATAGGTATTACGATAGTGTGAAATCTAAACGTATTTAATTGTATCAGAGTGTATTTTTTTAAATAGCTAATTTATAGACTTTCTTCTATTTAACATGACAATAAGTTTACCATTAGAAAAATTATTATGTACAATTTCTTTCATTATAGAAAACGTTTCGATATAGTCAATTTAATATAAGGAAAATAAATGTTAAAGCTGTACATATGACGTATTTCCGGGTAGTCGTTAAAGTTATTAATAATATCGTTAATTAACATGAATTAAGCCAAGCAAAGCAAAAACCAATTAAATGTAATTTTCTACATCGACCAACCGTTCGTTTTCCTGTAACTCTCGGGACTTCGGTCGGCTACCTGAAATTTGGAGAACGATCCGAGCGCATGTAAAATACAATGCGTATAATATACTTACGATAAATAAATTGTAGTCTTGGCATTGCTCCGACTGTAAGAAAATTAAATCAAGAGATTGAAGTTGTATGCATTATATTCTTAGAGTATGGTAGTTTATAACAAAGTGAAAGAATTACTTTAACTTAAGTCCACATACACCATAGGTGTAGGTTAATTTTTCCATCTTCTTGAACTAATTTTTGCAATTTTCATCGTCAGGCCTTATGATTTTTTCAAAAATTGTTTGGCCTTTATAGTACCTTGGATGTGTGTTTTTTAGTTAAGCAGCAGCATGTAGCAATGTCTCATATTAATGTAGCTATAGCACCATACAAAAAGTTAACTTTAGCTTATTTTGAGTCACTTTGGTAAGCCCTAATCGAAAATGTGAAATACTTGGCATCAGCATAAAATACTGTTTACCCTATCGGTTTCCAAATCGTCCTTTGGTGGTTCGAATTTTTCAGTTAGTTAAATATTCGATAAGATTGGACAATTCTACGTAAATTCATGAAGAGATTATAAGAAATAAAACAATGAATTCCGAGATGTTTGTTGTTTATAAATAATATGTCCTTTCGCAGAAACGATAATAATCAAACCAACCAGTCAAGTTTGTTTTATTTGTGTAAATAGTTTTTATCGTATTATTTTCAAAAAAATTAACTCACTTTATTCTAGCAGAAGAACATGGCTAACACATACTGGACCCAAATAGGGATTCTTATCTTATTACAATCATCTACTATATTCACGGAACCACGATGTTATTGGCGAAATGGACCATGCAATACCTTAAAGTGTGTGGGAGTCAACAGTGCAACGTTGGAAACAATACTACCAACTATGGAACACGAACACAAATATGAAGATGATTATATGGACTACGCTGATTATGGAGTAACAGCTTGCGCGAACTTGGATGTGAGCCACTCAAATCTGGACACAATTAAAAGCACAACATTGGGAGTCCATCACCCTCATGAATTCAAGGAGATGCGTCTGGGAAGAATAAATTTAACATCAATTGAAGAAGACGCATTTTCAAGTTATAGTAACTTGACGAGGTTGTTTTTGGATCACAACCAAATTGAAACCATTAAGTTATCGAGTGGTCTTGGCATTTTGGAAGAACTCGATTTAAGTCACAACAAAATCATAAAATTGCAGGCCGCTGATGTACCAAAAATTAAAACCCTTAAGGTTTTAGACTTAGCCTACAATAAATTGTCAAAATTGGAAACCCTTGCCTGCAATTTTGAGCAGTTGGAAGAATTGAATGTAAATAATAACAGCTTAACTGATATAGAGTATAATTTCCAGTGCAGTAAGAAGCTGAAAAGTTTGAATTTGGCTTTCAATCAAATACGTGAAATAGCTGCCTCCACGTTCGTTGAGTTAGAAGACCTGGAAACTTTGCATCAAAGTGCTTTTGAAAAACAGCAATCACTCCGCAACCTTTACTTACATAATAACAAGTTGCACACCATAAATTCTACTACCTTTTCGGGACTGAAGAATCTTAAAGTGCTGTCATTACGTGATAATAATATTACTAGCATTCAGCCTTACTCATTTTCAGACTTGAAATCGCTTACAATCATCAGTTTAACCGACAATTATTTGCAAGTTTTAAAAAGTGACACTTTTGAAGGATTAGAGAGCTTGCTGTCACTGTCTTTGAGACGACTACCCATATTGAGAATTGAAAACAATGCATTTCGTGGCCTAACAAATCTGATATACTTAAGTTTGGATGAATGTAAAGTATGGTATGCTGCTAACACAGCGTTCAGTGGTCTCATCAACTTAAGGTCTTTACAGTTAGGTAACAATAATATGTACGTTACCGCAAACATGTTTGTAGATCTAAAGAAACTCACATCCATTAATCTCCATGCAAATTCGCATTACTATATACCACCCAATTCATTTGCTGGTTTAGAAAAATTGGTCAAACTTGATTTATCGAACATGACAATCGCAGAAGTGTATCCAGGAAGCTTTAATGGTCTTGACAGCGTCGTAACTCTAAACTTAAGTAGAAACTGTATTCAAAAATTAGAGCCCGACGTTTTTGTAGGAATGCTTAAACTGAAACAATTGGATTTAAGTAGTAATATAATCAAAACGATAAGTGCGGATACGTTTTTCGAACTCAATAATGTAATCTCGTTGGATTTAAGCAATAATACCATACCCAATTTACAAAAAAATGCGTTCAAAGGATTGAAGGTCTTAGAAACCCTAAATTTAACAAAATTACAAATCAGCTCCGTTGAAGCAGAAACCTTTGCTGGCCTTGAAACATTGATTACTTTAGATTTAAGTTACAACAACATTGCTAAAATTCAAGCAAGAACGTTTTTTGGTCTTTCCAACTTAAACACGTTACGTTTAGATAGCAATCAGGTAAGATCTTTGGATAGTAAGGCATTCTATGAATTAAATCTGCTGGAATCGCTGAATATCACCAACAACTCCATTTTATCTATAACAGAAGACACATTTAACGGGTTAGGTAAATTAAGAAGTTTAAATTTAGGAAATTTAAATATTATGGAGATAAACACGCATGCCTTTAGAGGACTTCAAAATTTGCATTCCTTAAATTTGAGTGGAAATGAAATATCCACGATCAAATCGCGGATATTCTCTGATTTACCTAATTTGCAAAATCTATCATTGTACAGTAACAACATTACAGAAATTGAAGGATTCGCTTTCGATGGACTTGTAAATGTTGAAACCTTTAACATAAATCGAAATCGGATTTCTTCTCTTAAATCGAACGCATTTAGGGGTCTTTCTGCTTTAAGAACCCTTAATCTAAGAGATTTAAATATAAAAACAATCCAAAAAGGAGCTTTTAATGGTCTCAACCAACTTAACTTCTTAGATATGCGTGGAAATGAAATTACCAACATAGAAAGCAATACATTCGAGCAACTGCCAAAATTAGAAAATTTATATTTAAATGAAAAGTTAAATGTTATAAATAGTAACGCTTTTACTGGTCTTAGCAGCGTGGCGCGGCTTCTTGTGAACAACTCAGATTTAGCTATATTGGAAAGCAATACCTTCAGTGGAATGGATAAGCTTGAAACTTTATTTTTAATGAACACTCGCATTGGTACGCTCAATAGCAACGCGTTTCAAGGTTTATCCGAACTGAGGGAATTGAGCTTAAAAAACTGCACCATTAACACAATAGAAGAAAGAGCTTTTTCAAATTTTAACGTCGTCGAGATTAATGGTCCCATGTACAGAAATAATTTCAATTTATCGTGGTTAGCAATTAAAACTATTAAATCCGGAGCATTTACTGACTTCAAAGTTGCGAAACAGAGATACTTCAGTAATATTTTGGACCTCTCGTCTAATTACTTGACCGTTGTTTATTCTAAAACCTTTCATGGACTGCAGAATATAGAACACATAACGCTTAACAATAATCAAATCAAAACCATTGAACCTCTAGCGTTTTCGGGACTAGGAAGCTTGGAAACATTGTTTCTATCGAACAACGAACTGCAAACAATATTACCTACCGCTTTTGAAGGCATAGAATCACTATCTCTACTAGATATTAGCAACAATAAGATATCCACCTTAAATTCGGGTTCCTTTGCATCATTACCTAACCTTCTCGTATTAAATATCAGCGGGAACAGCCTTACACAAATATCATTTAGTATATTTAATAATTTGCCTAAATTACGAGGTTTGTCACTTAGTAAAAATAATTTAGTAACGTTGCAGAGTGAATCTAATTTAGCTCTCACTCAAACAACGCGTCTGGATTTATCATACAATCATCTTACAACGCTTAATCCTGCACTATTTTCACCCATGAAAAAAATTATACGTCTTTCACTAAACTCCAATAATATATCAGACCTAAACAGCGACCTTTTGGTTAAGAATCTACCCCTATACGCAACAATCGATATAAGTAATAACAGTTTTCCCTGTCCTGTATTGACCACAATTCTTCTAAAATTCAGAAATCACAAAATTATGTACTCTCGAGAAGCCCAAGCAATTGAACTGGGCTATGTAGATGGTGTACGTTGCAAAGAGGTAGAAATAGAAGAATCTGCGCCAAACGAGATAGATTTCTCAAATTTTGAACGAATTCTCAATAGCACTAACGATCGAATAGATGCCCTTACTGAACAATACAATCGAAGTACCATTCCCCATCTCACGCTACATTATCTTTCGAATTTGGGCGAATCTGTTAAAAATTTGCATTCTAAATTCGAAAGCCATGCTAACAATACAATGCATGTTAAGGAGATTCAGCATCCTGTAGATTATTTCAATAAGATGACTGTGTTTGAGAGCTTACTTATTGTTATATGCACTGTAGTTTGTTTAAATAAATTAATACAATTTGTTAAGTACTGCTTAAGTCGCAAAGACAACAAAAACCGTTCTACCCAGGAGGATTAGCAATATACTATAGTATTTCGAGATCTTTTACTATTTAATGTTAATTATAATTGTAGTTACTTAATTAATATACCTACTGATTACATATTGTATGTGTGTACTATAATAGAAGTTTACTCTTATGCAAGAGAAGTAAAATTTGTTACATGGAAGCTTTCATGTTTCTTCTGATCTGTATCAATAAATAATTTACTAGGTTAGAATGTAAGTGTAAATGTAACAGCTATACTGTGGCAACGCGTTCAAAATGGAGCCATTGATCTTTGTGCTTTTGCCAATATCCTCATGCCCTTGTAGAGCACCGACTTTGTTTTGCAATTCTTAAACCTGTAACCACTTCCTCTACTTTTTTGAGTTCCTGGCTAGTGTTTTTAATTGTTCAGTTGTTTTCTCCATCTTCTTAGCTATTTCGATTACCGTTCTCCGTAGTCCCCCGCCCTATATCATTTTATCCTTCCTGGCCCTACTATACTTTTGACCAGATCTTCATCCATGCTTAAAACGCGACCAAACTACTTAAATTGGTCCCTTTCGATTTTCCTCATTATTGGTTCTTGTTGTATACTTCTAGTACGCTTGCTTCTTATACGGTCACATTTTATTTTGCTTTCAATTTTTCTCAAATATTGCTCCTTTTGGTGTACCCCACGATTCTTGTTAACATATAAATGACCATTTTTCACTGTACGATTGCGAGCACGTTAAGTAGATCAATGTCTTTCTAAAAGTCGGGTGTGTGAGTCGGCGAACTCTTTAAGACGGAAAAACTAATGTAGGCAATGGGCCTCATATGCGACAAGCTGCAACATCTGTTAATCGTAAAAACGAGGACAAATGTAATGCCTTAACGAGCAAGACAGGCGGGAAAGAATTGGTCAAGTTTTTCTCAATTTACAAATTAGTGTTGAAAACAACATAAAAAAACAAGCTGAAATATCATATGGTTAAACGCCAAATGGAGTCCGCACTTGTTGGCCAAAGAACACAAGTTGAATCGTTTGCAAATCGTTGCTTCTCTTCTGCGGCGATTTAAGGGAGAAGGACGCAAATTTGAAAAGCCTGGTTATGACCCAGCCACATATACAGGGAATTTTTTTTTTTAGTATACGTTGAATATGTATACTTTTAAAAAGAACGCGTCAATTACGCCTATTATGTAGGCAATCAACTATACCCACAACTATAAAACAGAAGCAAACGTCACTGTAGTTGTGAATTATTTGAGTATGAAGGTTATGTTTGATGCAGTATTTATATTAAATAAGTAAATCAAAATGAGTTGAACAACAACGACGATTATTACTGTAAAACATTAAATATCAATAACAGAAAAAGGAAGTGAAAATAACAACAACAGTTGCAACAAGTATTCGAAATCGCCACCTTCTACTTCTAAACAATAAGCTAAACGATGTAGTACAGCACGCACAGCATTCGCAAGAAAGTCGGGATTCAAGCTATTGCATTCGGTAAGTATGCGATCTTTTAATTCATCAATCCATTGTATTGGAATATTTGTACACATTTTTGATTTCAGATATCCCCAAGTAAAGAAGTCATTGGATGACAAATCTGCAGAACGCGGGGGCCACGGTATAGGACCGAATCTTCCTATCCAACGTCCTGGAAACCGGCCGTTTAGAAAGTTTCTTATAGCATTCGTGGAATGCGGAGGGGCTCCGTCCGCCTGAAACCACGGGTCATCGATGTTTAAGTTATCTATTGCCGGAATAATGTCGTCCTTAATAGATCTAAAAATTTGGCTGTATTGAGATTACCATCAATAAAATATAGACCGATAAGCTTATTTCGAACTATTCCTAGCCATACGTTAACTTTCCCAGTGCAATTGACTGTGAGTTAAGTTTTGTAAATGGCAGTGAGTGCGGGACCAATATCTAAGAAATAGTTTATCAGGATACTGGATAGACGAGGAATTATAATACATACCGAAAATTTTGTGAATTGACTTCTCCATTTATTGTGAAAGTCTTCATCACTAAAAACTATCTTATTTAAAATGTATTCATGTTCATTCAGCAAGTTAAAAAATGTTTCACAAAAGATTATCCTTTTTTCGTTGTCTCCATCGAATAGTTGTTGGTGATTCGAAAATTTGTGCGATTTATATTTAAATTCTTTTAGTGTTATAAATATCGAGGTTTTAGAAACACTAAAATGTGAACCTATTTCTCGTAGTGATACTATGGGGATTTCTTCAACGTAGCGTAAAATATTTAATTTCATTTCTTTGGTTAAAACGTGATTACTTTTAGTTCTTATTGTACGGGTATTTATTACGCATCCCTCTGATTTAAATTTTCTAACAATTGTTTTTTTTTGTTGTTTAATTTTGGAGCACTTGAACATCTATGGTCACTAGTACTTCGGTACACTAACTACAATACTTTACAATATATCTTATTCGCCCTTCCATTTTAGTTTGATTCTATCTTTAACGTAGCTTTTAAAATCCGAAGGTGGAATAGGCATGATGATTTCAGGTAATGTTGCGATTTCTTTAGCTGCTGTATCTGCCTTTTCATTTCCGGTTATTCCTGTGTGCGATGGAATCCATACAAGTGAAATATTTTTGTTTGTAGTCAGCGTTTCATGGATTTCATGTTGTAGTGTTTTGATACTAGGATTTGATGTATAGACGTCCTGGATGGATTGAATGACACTGAGAGAATCAGTACAAATGGCAAACTGTTTTTGATTCAGGTCCGTTGTTTGTACATATTGCGTTGCCTTTAAAATGCTATACGCTTCAGCAGAGAAGTTACTTATTGCACTCGGTAGATGGAATTGCATGCTCTGTTCCTCTGTTATAAAGGCAACTCCTGTAGCACTTTCAGTCTTTGAGCCATCCGTATAGATAAAATTGTGTTACTGAAGTTTGTGTTGGATTTCTTTAAAACTAGTTCGAAACATATCCGGTGGTGTGTCACTTTTATTAAATAGAGAAAGGTGCACGATATATTCAGGGACTTTTTGTTTCCACAGTGTAGTCGGATAGTGGGTATGTTTTGGAATGTTTGATAACGAGATTTGTAGGGTTTACATTATGTCTAAGATTTTGTGTTGCAACGGAGTTTCGTTTTTTTGTAACAATTTGTTATGTGTAGTGTGGAATATTTTGTTATATACAGGAATATCTGGACGGGAGGCCAATTTAGCTCTATATGATAGGGTTAACAGCGATCGTCTATAGTGTAAGGGTGGTTCCCCTGATTCGCAGAGTAAGCTTGGTACAGGACTCGTTCGAAAAGCTCCAGTTGCTATTCTTATTGCTGTATTTTGTATTGTAGTAAGCAAATTTAGCTTGCAAGTTTTGGCGCTATTATTCGCAATGCATCCATAATAAAATTCAGTTTCGATCGGATGAGGACTTTATATATGTTCAGTAAAGACGTTCTATGGCATCCCCATGAATGATGAGCTAACGATTTAAGTAGGTTGATGCGATGATTGCATTCGGTTTTAATATTTTGAATATGGGCTGTCCAGGTCAAATTTTTCTCAAAGGTAACTCCTAAAAATTTCATTTCATTTACAAACTCAATATATATGTTGTTTATGTTAATGCTTGGGTCATCGTGAGGTTTTCTAAGTTTGCAAAAATGCATGGCTTTGGTTTTAGTGCTGGAAAACTGGAAACCAGTGGTTTTACTCCATAGTTCTAATTTGTTAATAGCGTGTTGAAGATTTCTTTGAATAGTTTCTAAATGTTTTCCTTTCGTATAGATTATTAGATCGTCTGCGTATAGAGATAGTATAATAATGTGTTTTGGGATTTCCTGTGATATTTTATTTATGGCAATCAGAAATAGAGTTACACTTAAAATTTCTCCTTGAGGTACGCCATTTTCCTGTAGTTTTGGGTCGGATATGTAGTTGTTTGTCTTAACCATGAATTCTCTGTTACTTAGAACATTTTGTGCAATATGAAGAATGTTTCCATCCAGTCCAAATTCTTTCATGGACAAAAGTATGTTAGGTCTCTATGTAGTGTCATAAGCCTTTTCAATCTCTAGAGAGACAGCCGCAAGATGTTGTTTATATCTGAAAGCTGTTTCAATTTCTATTGCCAGACTAATTATTTGTCTGTTGTTGCCCTCCCTGAACGAAAACCGCTTTGATGTTTGTTTATGAGGTTATTTGATTCTAAAAATCAAAGCAGCCTGTGATTAACCATTTTCTCTAAAAATTTTCCAAGACAATTTCATAATGCTATAGGTCGATAGCTTTTCGGATCTGTTTTCGCCTTGCCTGTTTTAAGTATGGGGACTACGAATGACTTTTTCCACTGGCTTGGGTAGACTCCGTTATTCCAAATATAATTGTATATTTGAAGAAGATCTTGGAGTGATTTATGAGGTAGGTGTTTAATCATAGCGTAGGTAATGCCATCAGGTCCTGGACTGCTTTTTGTTTTCATCGTTGTTATTATGTGAATGTGTTCAGCAAAAGAGAAAGGATCATTAACTGGGATGTTCATTTCAATCTGTTTCTTTTTCCATTTCTTCCTTTCGTGTGATGAATTCTGTGTCGTAGTTTTCGTTGCTTGAATTATACTGAAAAGTATTACCTAAGATGTTGGCCATATCTTTTGGTTGGGTGATGACCAAAGAATCACTAATTAGACAGGAAGTGTGTTGCTGTGTTTTAGAGCCTTTTAATTTTTGAATTTTTTCCAGACGTTACTAATGGGAGTATCGGGGTTTATTGATGAGACAAAGATGTGCCATAATTTTTCTTTGCTGTGTGGTACAGTTCGTCGTGCAATAGCTCTCATTTTTTAAGATGGATAGATTTTCTTGATTCCTACTTCGTCTATAAGCATATAGTGCTTGGTTGTTTTCTTTTATTGCGTTCTGACAATCTGCATTCCACCAAGGTATTATGCTGATTTTTTAATCGTCTAAACGATTGGTCGGCTGCTATAGTTATAGACTTGGTAAACTCTTCTACAATTTCATCTATGTAATTTAAATTGTTTGTTATTTCAGTTGTAATTAATGTTGTAAATAAATCCCAGTTAGGGTTTCTAAGGTACCACGTTGGGTAGTTTTGTATAGAAATATTGTGCGGATGTATTGATAGGTTAGGGAAAGTGATATGAATAGGGAAATGATCACTCCCATGGAGATATGGCAGAGTGTTCCAAGAGAGTTCAGGTGCGATTCGTGGAGAGCAGATCGTAATATCAATGTTGGAGAAATTGCCTGTTCTAGTGCAGAAATATGTGTTTGATCCATCATTGAGGAGAATCATTTCATCATCTATAATACCTTCAATTATCTGTCCTCTTCTGTTTGTTTTTGTGCTACCCCGTAATGGATTATGACCATTACAGTCACCGCTGATAATATATGGTTGTGGAAGTTCTTTGATAAGGTTTGAGATTTCTTCCTTACTGATGTCTTCATTTGGTGGAAGGTAAACCGAGCATATTGTTAACTTTTGGGGGATAATTATTGAGATTGCAGTTGCTTCTAAAGTTGTTTGTAAGTTTATTACTTGTACATGGTGTTTATTTTGGCAAATATGGCAACGCCGCCACTGGCAATTCTATGATCGGTTCTATCTTTTCTGAACGAAGTGTATCCTTTTAATTATGAGTTTTTGTGTTGTCGTAAATGTGTTTCTTGGAGACATATGTAATCGGCGTCTGTATGGGTGATTATGTTTTGTATTTCAGCAAAATGAGATGCAAAATTACAATTCCACTGAAGGATAGACATTTATTAGTACTCTGACAGAGATTCTCGACTTGTATATTGGACTATTACTTTTATTTCTTTGTTTCAGTATTTGAGTTTTTATTCTTGTAATCCGGCTTTTGATTGATCTGTGTTACAAGTAGGGATAAGTTTACGTAAGTGTTGTGCGTATATTGTTGAGATATTTTTAATTGTTCGCTGCTGCCATGAACATTTTCCAAGAAATCCATGAGTTGTTCGTAATTTAAAATAAAAGTTGGATGTGTTTCGATAAAGGTTTTTGCT
The DNA here is from genome assembly GCA_014611495.1 of Limonius californicus. NCBI lineage: Eukaryota > Metazoa > Arthropoda > Insecta > Coleoptera > Elateridae > Limonius > Limonius californicus. The sequence goes on from JABXWE010006860.1 coordinate 11,610, forward strand.
GGCTCTAATAACTCCTGAATTGGCAATTCACTGATTGGATTTTCAGTTCTAGGTTTTTAATGCGTTTCGGTGGTTTTTCGGAAGTTTTTGATATGATTTGTGACTCTTGTGTGATATTTTCATTACTTTCAAAGTTTGATAATGACTGCCGATCTAGATAAATTGATTCGGTTGCTGTAGATGGCGATGGTGGTCTTTTAAACCCAGTTTGTAGCGGTATAGGTTCGATTGGCTTATTACTGTTATTTTTTGGACATTGATTTGTAGTATGTCCTGCTTGCTTACACAAGAAGCAGGGGATGACCTCTTCTGATAAGAATATTCTGCAGCTGTTTTCTTGAAAATTTATGAAAATCGATTCAGGTATTTGATTATTATCTTCTGGAGAAATGTATACTTGTCGACGGAAGCTTAATATGTGGGAGTATTCAGATTCTTGCATACCTGCTCTCAAGAAACTAAGAGGCGACATTAATTTTAGTCCTTTTTTTTTCAGTTCATCTTCAATGATATTGTGAGGGATACTGGGGCAGACATTTGATAAAAGCCGAGGTGCTTAGACGTCTGATTGTAAGTTTTTGGTTTTCTATTTCTACATTTTATACAAATACGATTATTTGAAATTCTCGATGCAAAATAATATATTTTTTGGCCCTATAATATTTCCAATAGTAATTACTTACATAATCTTTGATTTTTATTCTGTTAACGGCGTTCATGAGGACTGCTTGATTTTTATTCGGGAATATATCTGTTTTGGCTAGTTTTGCTGCATTGGCATAGTTTGGTTGCTCAGTAGGCACGTTTGTGGATTGGATTGCGGTTATTTCACTTATTTCAGTTTGTGTGTTGGACGACATATTGAAATCTCTGTAGTCAGAGATCACGAGGTTAGTGGTGGATGTAAATCTCTCTACTCAGAGATTGAGAGGATAGTGTGCTTATTATAGTTGAGGGTTAACTGATTCTAGGTAGGGTAAAGTAATAGAGATTTATATAAATTTTAAATTCGGACTTACAGATATTTCTGTTCAAAAAACTTTATCTGGTCACACACGTGAGCGCCACGATCCGCACCGGACGAGCAATCAGTATCAACTCAACAATTAGTTGTATGGTTCGAATACAAGGAATAGGTCTTTCTGGATATTTTAGTGAAAATAAGGCTCTCAGAGTTGTTAAGCTGTTACCATTCTTCTACCACATTAGAATTTCCACTTTTTCGTCTTTACTGTACATGGTTGTATAAAAATAGCAAAAAGATACTAAATAAAGAGAAATTTTATTTTTTAAACTTGAATTTATTTGATTGTTTTGGCCACAGCATGCTTTAGTTGTCTGTATAGTTGGTTGCCTACACAATAGGCGTAATTGATGCGTTCTTTTTAAAATAATAAAAATAAAACGCATATCAATAAGCTCCAACGAATGCAAAACAAAATGCTTAAAATATCCATCAACGCTCCTTGATAGGTAAGAAACTCTCAAATCCACGAAGAACTAGGATTTCTTGAAATTACTGAATTTATTAAGAAGATCACCTGCAACTATTTTGGAACACTCAACTCGTGCTCAGGGGCAAAATATTATTCTATTGGTAAAAAAAAGTGCATACAAAACTTAAACGCCAACTGCTTGAAGACATTGTTATGTTCATTTGAATTTGCCAATTCATCTGAATTAAACTCGTATTCTAATTGCCCCTCATAGGAATTAAAATTCTATTTTAATTGCCGTTCTTATGTTGATCACAGTTTTCGATATATTATTTTTTTTTAGATTGAGTTATGTTGACAGTTCCCTTTGTAAGCTGAAATTGCCGATTTATGTTTTGTCTGCACCTGACCCTGGACGCTTTCTGCGAATTTACGTTTCAGATCTTTCCAGAACTATTTCATCATATTTCTCAAGGTGGCGTAATATTTTTGACCAACGCATGTTCGGGTTGCGTTTAGCTCTTCAGTCAGCTTTCCATCTTTGCCGACTCCGGTCTAACCAATTCCATCTACGGGGACCGTTAAGAAATTAATAAATTAAGTACGGCAGGGCGGCTTATGTTTTCGATGGGTATCCATCGCGTGTATTTTCGTATCGCTATTTCACTGACAAGCTAATAAAAAAACAACCTGCAGATATAGCCGCTTTCAAGCCTTTAAAGACTGGCTGGCAAAGAGAAATTTTGGAATGGAGGCGACAACATCCGTTATTACAATTTACGAAAGAATATTTCGCCCTAATGCTTTACAAACTAATCGAAGAATATGTCAAAAATTCCACAATTGTCAATGCCTTTAAACCAACTGGGCGTTTCTACGGGATAATAATGCCATTGACTATTCAAAATATGTTGGAGGAACTAACAAAACTGTACAAATCAGAATAGAAGAAAATGATACTTCTGATACTAGCAATGATAACTGTCACGTGACTAAAAACTAACCCGTTCTCGACTTTAAAACATTTAAAACGTTTCTTGACGAGGACTTGCTGAATTCATTTGAAAGTGGCAACGAGGCGAGAAAAATTCAAAAATTAATTGTCATTCAAAAATTTTGAATATTTTAATATGCATCAAGTAGAAGTCGAAGCTTCATCTATGTATGATATTGAGAAGATGCCTATAGAGATAATAGAAACAGACATTTTCGAGATCGAACTAAATCAAATTTTGCGAGATTATAATGGTTTCTGCACTTCCAACAAGTAAAATAATGAATCAATGGGACTCCCTAATGAAGAGCAAGAAGTAGTTGCCCACAATAATGCAGAGAACTTTGAAGACCACTCTTCGCTGGTCACAACGTCCCAAACGAAAGAACAAGAGAGACAGAAAGACTATCTCATGTAATTACTTCTTGTGGAAATGTATAATCGAGGAGAAATAAAATAACAAGACGATGAAAGAAGGAAAGGAATCAGAAAGCTAAAGGTACGAAAGGAAATTGAAAAATTAAAACAAACAGATGTGAATTAGAAAAAATCTAAACGAACTAAAAATATTAATAAAAACTGCTTTGAAGAAAATGATGGACCATAACATAAAGCAGAACCCCGCTAGGAAGAGAAAGAAGAAGGTGTGCTTGTAACGTTCGCTTAGTTTTTCCGCTTCATAGGAATTAAAGTTTTATTTTAATTGCCGCCCTTGAATCGATTGCTATTTTATTATTTTTAAAGATTAAGCTGTGGGAGGTCATTTTTGCAAAGCCTCTGAAAGTTCCCATTGTCCGGCTTGAGGTACTTGTGCAGTCTGGATATGCCGATCGAAAACAGTTCTTGGATTTCTTCGTTGGCAGAATGGCCGAAAGTCCCACGTGTAAGAATGCTAGTGAACGCTAGCTTCTGGGAGTGAACGCACACAGCCTTGTATTAAACCATAATTATTACAATTTTGAATGTAATCTTTGTTTTTGTCTTATGTATCACCAATTTCAAACAATAGAGCTATATTTGTCAGAAAATTCACCATGTCTTTTATTTCTATGTAATTTTTAATGTATTATGTGCATGAACTTTGTAAGCTTTATATACACGAGCAGGCACAACAAAGGTGAGGCCTTCCAAGAGAACCTGCAGTCAGCTGTGATTTGGAAGGTGACGCCCGCTAAGTTTGACGTGCTCTGTACACAACTAGGTACGATTTCCCTCCCGTAAGCGTTTCTCGTGAACCACCCACACTTCTCTGAGCTAAGCCGAAGGCCTTTTTCACTTTTCCTGTTGCGGGTCGACGAAAAAGCTCGTTTGGCCCTTAACATGCTTCAAAATCTAGAAAACGTAGAAATTGAATCAAACGTCAAAGACGAAAATAGATTCTTGGCCAAAAGCATTTGCCATTTGTGTGCAGAATTAATATGATTAAACAGGATGGGTGAAAATGTTAGAAATGTAGTCGAACTCTACATTGTGTATGTGTTAGTGAAAAAATTATGTTTCTATATTTTTCAAGAACAAATTAACGTGAAATATTACCAGATTTACGTATTTGCTTCTATCTAGATAGATACCTACCCACCATTTACCTACATTCTTTTTAAAACGTGTACCTATGCCAATTACTGTATTTATTCATATCAACAACTGTGGAATCCCTGCTAATCACTATAAAATATGTCTATGTCTCTTTAAAATATCATCCATTAATATAAGGACATATTGCAAACAGATTACTTAGGTCTTCCTCTTTCGAATAAACTGGTCATTATAGATTTTTCCACACAGGCTGCTTTGTGATATGTATTCAAAAGTAGTAACTGGCTAAATGTGCCAACGCCTGTCAGCTTTACCCTGACAATTGAAGTATAGATCAACTTATGTTTTAAAGCACTTCTCGGATAGTAGTTCTAATCCAGCTGTATGTATACGATATACAGAGTCAGCTGCAGATGGTGATAACCTCAAAACCAAATTTACGAATCTTTCAATCGTTGAACGAAAGTAAAGTTGCATTTCGCCTTATCTTAAGTAGGTAAGCTAATGATAATGATACAATAGATATTCTAAGTACTAAAGATCAATCAAAGGGTGCTTAACCAAATGAAATAAACACCATTTCTACCGAACAGACCGTCGACAACCCTACTGAAAAGGTTATGACTCCTGCTGATCGACAGAGGAAAGAAGTGGGTTGTTAGATTGTTTGTACGAGGAGGGTTGTTTCTGCCCTTTGATACTGCGGCCTCTTGGGCCTATTGTGCATCCCCTTCTGTCGCTAGTCGCTGTCAAGTAGATCCATCCTCTCTATCAGGTCTAGGAGTTTGTTGAATAGACTGGCTTGCGGTTGTATCTCACAGGGATTAGTACCCTCAAAGATTTCATGTCTTCTAGCAGCTAAGGCTTTGCATTGGAATATTATATGGATTTCCTCTTCCTCGCCACACAGCCTGCATATAGGATCTTCGTTAAATAGTCCTATGCTGTAGAGCTGTTGTTTGAAGTGCCAGTTGTTACGGGTCAAACGAGCTTTTGGTCAACCCGCAACCGGATAGGTGGAAAAAGCTTGCAGCTTAGCTCAGAGGAGTAGGGGTGGGTTCACGGAAACCGCTTACGGGAGGAAATCTTTCTAGTTCTGTGCAGGGAATGTCGAAATTAACAGGCGCCACCTTCCAAATAACAGTCGATTGCAGGTTCTAGCGGAAGGCCGAGAAGCCAGCAGCTTACAGGAATCGGAATCGGACTCATTTATTGTGCCTCCCTCCTGTTTATAAAGTTTACAAAGTTCATGCACACACAAATACAAAATATACAATAATGGAAGATGTAATAATTTCAAAACACATATAATTAACGTTTCGAGAATGAATGACGATACAAAAAAAATGGCAGTAAATGGTGATATTATAGTTCAATACTACAAACTGTTAAATTGAGTGTTCGATTAAGAGGGAACTCGCCGCCCCTGGCTTACGACATTTAAAATCTTTCAACAAATCTACGTGGCCAGTGGTCTGCGTTTACAAGAATAATACAATATGTAATTACTTTTTACAATTAACAGGAACAAAAAAATTATGACAAATGAAGACTGAAGCTCGCTTTTTGTCGCATGATAAAAAAGGTTCAATCACTTGAATTTAAACAGTTGAACGCGTAAAAGGTGTTTTTCGCCACACAAAAACTAGTTCTTTTACCTTGGCTTTCGGAGTCGAGAGAGGCAGGCACAATTTTGGGGTGTTTTCTGGGTGCAGGAAAATCTGCAGGCACAGTCTGGGCTGTTTTCTGGTTCGGGAAAAAACGGTAGACGATATTCGGGAAATTCAGAGACGAAATTTTCGCTTCACAACCTCCCTAGTTCGTCGCAGCAACGTCACATGTACAGGAACAACAAATGGGCTCGATAATAATCCGCCAAAAGCGATCGGCGAATGCTCAATGAATTGCCCTTCCAGCGTTAAAATTCCAGCGTGTTTTCTTTAAATCCGACACTTGTCGATACTTCTGTTCACCTCACGGTGAAAACAGCATTACGAAATTAACACCCATTGGAAATCCAAGCCGCCCCTGCAGTTCTTGATTACGGCGCTTATCGCAGCACCGGGCCAACCGAAGATGTTAAGCCGACTTTTTTTTCTTAATTTATTTACGGTCCCCGAAGATGGTATATGGGTGACCGGGCCGAACGAAGCTAGAAAATCGACTGCCTAACTAAATGCAGCGCGAACCTGCATTGCCCTAAGAGGTTACACTACATTGCGAAATATGGTGAAATAATCCTGGAACGATTTGACACGTAAATTCGCAGAAAGCGCCCAGGGTCAGGCGAAGACAAAATATTAATCGGCAATTTCAGCCTACAAAGGAAAACTTTCAAAGGCTTTGCGAAAGTGGCTTCCAATACACAATCTTAAGAAAATAATATAACGATCGACTTAAGAATGGCAATTAAAATAGAATTTTGATTATTATGAAGCGGCAATTAAAATAAGACTTTAATTCAGATGGAGTGGCAAAATCAAATGAACATAACACGGTGTCCCATTAGGATTCCCGTCATTATTCCAATTTGAGTCCTACTGAATTGTAGCACTGTTTGGTAAGCTTGTGGGGGTGGTTGCCCATCATAACTTTGCTTTGTCTTTGTCGAGGCGAGAGTCTCCAGTGTTTCGAATGTTTAGTTACGATCCATTCTTTAACTGCTCCTCACCCTGTCCGCTTAGTTAGACCAATAACGGGTTCAGGCCCTGTGAACGGTATTTCATATCCTAGTTTTGCTAGTTTATCTGCGTTTCATTTCCTTCTATACCTCTGCGGCCTGGCACCTACACACAAGTTTTACCTTGTTAGAGTTTGCCAATGTTAGGAGACTATGAAAACAGTTCCACACAAGTATCGACTTCATCTGGTTTGAATTCAGTGCTTCCAAAGCCGCCTGACTGTCAGTAAAATAAAGATGGTTTTGTTTGTATTGACCCTTCTTATGCTCTCTTCTATTGCCGCAAAAATTGCATAGGTTTAAGCTTGGAATATTGTGACAGTTTGACCCAGAGATATGGCGGTACTATATCTTGGTTTGCTGCCGCATACACCAGCTACGGTTCCGTTCCTCGTGCGCGAACTTTCTGTATACCATACTAACCTTTTATGCAAGTCTCGTAATTCCCCTTGATCCCATTCTTCACGGTTTATCCGTACTTCGAAGGATTTGTGAAAAGAGCCATTTTTAATTTTGGGCCAGATACCACATTTATTATTTTGGAGTGTCCCCGTGTATGTTGGATGCTTCTCCAATTACTCGTACAGTTTAGGGGATTCGCTCCCATGGGTGTCTCACCCTTGATTATTATATCTAGAGAATGGAGTTGCAGGAAAGCAGGAAACACCGAAATACTCGCCGAAAATAAACGAAGTTGATTTGAATGAATAGCTATTCTGCGAGAATTTGCCAATAAACAAATCACTGCTTCAAGTGAAACAGATCCAGCGTCAGCAATGTTCTATCAAAGTATTATTGGAACCGTTTTAACAATCTCTCCCAACTTAAAAATTCAAGCGAAACGGGAAATAATGAAAAATCTTTGTTTTCTTATTTTTCATTTAGAAGTAACAAGAAGCAGCAGCAGGATCTTCAACGGGGCTTTTGAAGAGAATAGACCTACATCAAATGGATACGCCAGCTCAAGGCTAGCGGCATAGTATAGAATTATCTGATGATAACAGAAGTCTAAAACTAAACTAGAGAAGATTAAAAGTAGATACAGAAGAATGTAGACAAGCCAGAGATGTAGTAAAGCGAATGCAACACTAGGCACAAAATAACTAATTTGCACTGCTAACAACTACACACAGCTAAAAATCCTCCACGAGAAGCCAAGGTCTTTTAGGGTCCCTAATTCACAGCTTTTTAAATAATCGACTATCGAATTAATAATTCAATATCAGCAACAGATTTCACATATGTAAAATCGTCTTTCGTGTGAAAAAAAGCCAAAATTATTTCATAACACCATCTTAATTAAAACTCATAATAAAAAAATGTATATTAAAAAAATGTATACAAATAAAATAAAGTAGAAACTCATCTACTTAACGTCACATAGAAGCGCCGTTCCTCTTAAAGTCCAATGTGACGGATGCTTTACTGTTTGCAGCCACAGTGGGGTTATGAAATTCAAATCAGTACGGCGGGGTTTCTTATAAACAGGGCACTAAAAACATCATAAAATTATTTACTATTAGCAAGACTTATCACAAAACCCAGACGTTCTGGTATATCTATATATAGCTGTCTCATCGACGATTATGAAAAAAAAACTACAAAATTTACCTGATACAGTTGGGGGTCTTTAGGAGTTGTTGAGAAAATGGCAAACACGTGAATAATGGGCACCATTGTGTATAACACTTTATTAATGGATTCGGCTAAGCGACAATTTTTGCGGTCCCAACCGGCTCCGTCAAGGTACAAACCATAAACGTACACACCCTCCTGCAAAAATTGATTACTTCCATCGTTAATCTAAATACTTTTGCTACTTACACTTGGAGCGCTTTTGATTTCTTCGCGGAAATTCCTCGTTACTTCATTGTGAAGCACCACTTGGTCAAGAGCCCAACCTTTGTGTGCTCTCGTAACTTCCTGTCGCATCGCAGTTAGAAACCCTGGTACAAATCAGTTTTAATTTCGGTGAAATATTCAGTAAAGCCTTACCTTGTGGGTTAAAAAAGCCGGTCATCCAAAAACACGTAGGTCTACCTTGGAAGCACCAGCCCCTAAACTGCGTGTTCCTTTCGAGCAGCTCCGTGAACCAGAAACCCAATGTACTGGAAAGCCACGAACCTTTGCGCCAAATCATTGGTATCATGGCATCGTAGATGTTGTCCAAAGCGTCCCTTAGTGCCTTAAATATAACCTCGTTAATAAAACAAAAACATGAAAAATATTTGAAAACCAACCTCGTTCATAATTATGGTGCCTTCAATGGCCAGAAGAAGATCCTTTAACGTTACTCTTACCAACTTAATAACCTTTTGCATTCTATCTATTTCCTGTCGCAGGAAAATGTTTAAGGGATTCAAACTTCCCATAACTTTTAATCTACGTTGAGTGATATTATAATTAAAAAATTGTATTTACAAAAATATGAACCTTTCTTTAACGTCGTGGGGATCGTAGTCTAGAGGAAGTTTAGATAACATGTCAGCAGTTTGCCTTGTTACAGCTTGCTCTCTTGTTTCTCCACCACCGCCTCCGGATTCCTTTGGTTGAATCGACAGAATTGTATACAACATGTTTGTTGTAGTGTTAGTTTGATACCTTCAAGGAGATTATTGTCTTAATACAAACAATTTGTTTACATCCTATCAAATTAGACATTCGCTCAAGACTAAAACTTTCCTACAAGAACACCTTTATCACTTACGTAATGTCAGCGTTGGGGTGTAACCCGTACACCTGTGGGGGATCAGTTGGACTCATAGCCTCAAAAACCGGAAAATAGTCACCAATATTCTTGAACTTCAGAATTTTATAACCCTTATAGAAATTAAACTCTTCCAAGAATGTATTATCGGAAAACCAAACGAAGGCAAAAGTGTTTAATAAGATTTTGTCGTAATCATCCGTAACCCTTCCGCCATACTGAACCTCCCCAATCATGTACCTGTAGAAGCATCTTTAAAACACAACTCAAAATTAATATTAACAGCTTTTACCTAATAGTTTTCCAGCTGACGCCACTGCTAGGATCGAGATCGTCCAAATGATTCTGCACGAACATGCAACTAGCTAACCAATCGGCCGAATTAAACTCGTAGGGTATGTTCCACCCCAAAGGACCAAATTTACGCCGTTCCTGAACTACCGTGTGCAAAAATGAAATCGCATAAATCAAGGGCAGATATTGGGGCTGATCGTTGTAATCCAACATATCTTGATTCATGGAAGCGTAGGTTCTAAGGAGACCAGCTCTAACACCTGCACAAGCAAATCAACAAGTCAAAATCTAGAATTATCAAATAGAGAGTGCAATACTAAACAAATAAAAAAATCATGCCTGATGGAGGTTCGTTAGTAAACTTGATACATATTTGCAGTAAACTAATAGGGAATAGTGGATGGACCTCTGTGGTCATCCACAATCTAAAATCTGGGTGTATAGTGGTGCCGCTCCTTTCGAGATCCAGGAACAATAAAAGCACTTCCGTCATATAGTCAAGACCCAAATGGCAATTTTGCAGTAAGGCCCAAAATCCCTAAACATGTAAATCTTTTTTAGTCCAACGTCCCACCAAATGTCAAGATAAAGTTACATCGGCCATAGCTTGCGATAGCAGTTTCCTAGCATGCACCTCTTGGCCTTGTCCCATAGACATACATTTGCACACATTTTCCATTCTTTTTGCGAGCTGTTCCACGTAGGGCGTTGGATCAGCGCCAGTTGTGAGAAAGCATACCATGGGTAACATAGGTCGGCTTTCTGCATGCAGAGCTTCCATATTTAGAATTACGGGTTCTGCAAAACGCTGCCCCATTGACGCTGCTATATATTTCCGACTTTGTGTTAGGGTACGATCAGTGCACCATGCTCTACAAACAAAACAATGTAATTTTTAAAATACTGGAGGTAAATTGCCACACAACACAACATAACCCAGAATCCTATCTTTACCTTATCATTAGAAGTTTTCTAAACGTGTCTAAGCTATTGTAGCCATCGGGTATTGGCGACTCTTCTGGAGCATCTTTATCAAACCAGTTCTTCCACCCTTTTTCATTGTTTACTACCTAAAATGTCCCACTTTTTACTATATAATTGTTTCCCAAATCTGACGCTACCTGTGTTAATATATACTGGAAATGTCTTAGCTTAGAAAGCTCCACAAGATTAAGCCACGTCATATCCGAGATCCACTTAGCGGGTTTGTCCGGACAGGCATTTAAATCTAAAGCTGCACCACCCTTGATAAGGTACTGGAACTCCTCATGAGTCACATTTTCTCTATTTAAGTCTATTCTTAAAGTCATTAAAAGAACAAACATGTACTTGTCGACTTCGTACAGACCGCGGGATTTGTATCTAAAGATTTCATACGTCATATACTCTATAATAAATTGTATTCGCCTAAAATCGAAAAAATTGTATGCGGCTTCGTTAGGTTAGTGCGGATTTATGGTACCTTTGGGTTATGGGAGTTTTATCTGAACGGTACATAGATATGTCAAACCTTTCCAAAAATTGCTCTAGGGCCGTTTGGTACATACAATTTACCATAGCCATGCTTGTAACTAAGAAGTACAGAACACTTCCTCTAGTAGCAACAGGCCTACAAATTATACATACAAAAAACGGTATTGCAGTTACACCCAAAATTCTGGAGTTTACCTAAATTCTTCTCGTGCAGCGTTGATCTTTATCTCCGTTTCTTTGGCAATATCTAGTTTTTGCCGTACTTCAGTCGCAGTATTTCTAGTTGTATTCAATACTTCCAACACTGTCTCGTCGTCGACCAACGATCCTTGAGTCGTGGTTAGTTTGTACAGCAAATTAGCCTCTAGTTCCTGCATTTTCCGTTTGTTAGCCGTCACGTCTTTTATAAGGTTTGTGCGTTCAGCCTCCAGTTCTCTTTTCTCTGTTAAAATCACCCTTCCCAACAATTGATCTTCTAGACCTAGTTGATAACACCGATTAAATTTGTAAACGTCTGTAATGTGAAACGATTGTACCCTTCATTGTGACCGTGAAATCGATAATCGAGGCGCGAGCGTAAATTTCTGGGGTATATGAAGGATTTGCCAGTTTAGTGGTAAGGTACATCCTGAAGTCCTTATGATAGTCTACTTCCTTATCGCCCACTTTCACTTTGTACGTGGTACCAACTTTAATGTGATTCTTTTCCATTACGTTGTCCAAGACAGGGTCCAGTTCTTCTAAACAATCTTCGATTAACATTGGATAACCTAACGACACCGAATCTTCAATATGATTTCTGTAAGAACCATCATTAAACATGCATAATATACTTTTACAGATAGAGAACTAACCTGAAGTACTTATGATTAAGAGAAGTAACAATCAAGTGATTCTCCTTTTCCATATTCTTTATCCATCCCTTACCCTGGCTTTGAGGATCTATCAACAGTGCGTACCTGGTTGCTTTGGTAACAATTATACCGTTCTGGATTGATAACTCGTCAGTCGGCAATCCTTGCAAATTCCATTCGCCTATCTAAACAATTAACTTCAAATAGAAAACACACCTAATTTCGAAATTTAAACGTACAGTGGCTGTATCGATCAGGCTGTCTGTGATGTTAATATTTATAGAAACAGGAATTTTCTGTTTAACGAGCATTTCCAGCCACAATCCCTGCTGCGTTTGCCGGAATTCTTGATTGAAAGGGCCCGAGTAACTCAAGAAACCCACCAGCATCAACACATCACCGATCAATCTTTCAATTTCAGCTTTGAACAGTGCCGACTGCTCAGTCCAGCGGACTCTTTCACCACTTAGACCATCAATTAGAGCAGATGCTTGATCCATTTTGTTTTGGCATCGCATTGCATCGTCCAAAACAATCTATAAGTTGTGAGAACGGATAAGACTTTAAAAATAGCTCCAGTGATAAAATCTCATCATTAAAAGAAAATACATAACAGTAGGAAGTGCAGGTCGAAAAGAACGAGGAAAGAGATGGAACAAGACCAACAAAATAAAAGGGAAAAAAGACGGAGAATTCTACTAATTATATTATTCCAACACAACCGTTACCTGTTTAAGTCTCATGGCCTCATCGTATTCCATTTGACATAGCCGAACTTCCTCTTCCTTTGCGTGAAGGAGTGCCATCGCATCATGCAGTTCCTGTTCGGCTTTCTCTAACTTCGCTTGTTGCCGAGCTAGATTAGCCTGCGGAAATTTTAATATTACAAACAGAAGGGACAACGATATTAGTTTACCTTTAAAGGTAACACTTCACGGTTCACCCCGTAAAAGGAAGCCATTGCGATGGTCCATGAAATTAAACCGGCTACATTACCGCAAGCTTGCTTGGCGCTTTCAAAGGTATACGAAGGGAAGTCAAAATAAGGGACCAGCAGATCTATCATCTCCGCATTGATGCTATCTTTCGGATAACCCAGCAGGTTTGCTAGAAACTTAGGGTCTGCCATTACCTAGAAGCATTGAATGTTAACGTCAATATTTCTTAAAAATAGAACAATATTCAGAGGCTTTCCATGCGAAAATTCACACCTTTAACGAATCCGTCCACGATGTTACCAGGAAGTTTTTCTCGGGGTCAGGCTTAACCTGTTCCACCTTCCGTTTAAAGTAGATCAGTACGGCGTCCATGATGACCATAATCAAATGCGGAGGCTTTCCTAGCTTTCGCACGGTTGCAATATCACCGGGTTTGATAGTCTACAATAAAAATCATAGAAAAATATTAGGTTTATTCGAGGCGTTTCCATACAGTATCAATGCTAAACGCTAGCCATATTTACCTGTAAAGCCGCTTCGGCGGCATCCAAAGCTGGTTTAGCAGCCACGAGCTTTTTTTCGGCTTCCTTCTGATCCTTACCAATCTTAGTTACGAGACCTTCAGCTCGTTCTTTCACAATTAAAGCTTCTTCTTTAATTTTATTTGCTATTTCGGATGCTGCTACGACAATTGCCAACACCTAAATAGATCAACATCACAATGACTATTTTAACTTGAAAATTATAACCTTTTAGCAATTGTCAAATTTGTAACTCAACCCGTAAACTTTATGGTAACTCGAATCAAATGCAATCAGAAATTACTTTTTCCGCAGCTGCGTTAGCCACTACTATTTCTGCATTCTTAACCTCCAATTCTTTTCTGAGCACATCCACGCTTAGAGCTGCCTCGATCAGCTTCGTAAGTCCTGTCTTCATTCTCATTGCCAGAATTTCAATATCTCCGTGCTTCTGCGTATACAATACCTTATAGCTTGCAAGAAACGAAAGAAACGTTTTCGGAGTAACATAAGTTTGTCTTCGAAATCTAAAAACCATTTTGATGTTACAACATGCATTAGCTTACCTTTGGTTAGATGTGCTACAACTGAATACCTGTCGTAATAAGAGCCACACATTCCGTTGATGCTTTCCTGAATCTCACCCATAACTTTAATAAGTTCTGTTTTAACTTCTGGCGTACACACCATGGGGAATTCGCCCAAAAAGTGCTTCGATACAGCCACGAGAGCGTCTTTTGGCCACAGAAAGTACCAGTCCATGCTACAACCAGATATCAATCCCGGAAACTTCATGGCTCTGCTTCTAAACTTCTCTCCTACCTGTGAATTTTGATCGTTATTGTTGCACATATTTATTAATGTCATAATCATTTACGGGCGAAAAGCATAAAACTGTATGAAGGTTAGAACGCGCCCTGGTTATGAAGAAGTCATATAACACGTCATTTGTAGGAATATTTTTGGGAGCAACTTTCTTCATGATAGGTATTAACTCAGATTGGATTTCGTCCAGTTCGTCCTTGGCAAATAAGTTTGCAATTTCTCCTGAACTTAATACGTTATTCAGAGATTCCAAAAACGTTTCCTCCTTAATGTCGTTATCAGTGAAAATGAAACTAATGCCAGCTCCTTCGGATCCCGACACTCTGTACAAAAATTTCATGTCTTCCATAAAGTTGTTCAAACTGTACGCTCTATAATTAAAACACTATTTTAATGGGCTTAAATTATAAATAATTTAGTATTACCTTGTCAAAGATATTTGGAAATGTCTGTAGTTAGCAATATATGATGCGAGTTTCGTCAAACTTTGTTTACCCGAACCTCCAACTCCCACCAAAAGGGCATTTCCGCGTGGGGTTCGTATAATCCTTGACACAATGTTTAGATGCACCATGGCATCATGGAAAAACACTAAGTCCATTGAACCACCTCGTACATTTTCATTATATCCCTCCATAAATGCTAAGAAACGAAATGGACTATAGTTTATATTATTCAGAAAGAGTATTTCTGCTCGACAGTAAAAGTAGACCTATAAGAAGACAAGACAACAGATAAAGTAAGAAAGTGACCGAGTAGAAGCCAAGAACCGGAAGAAAGATCGTGGCCGGCTAAGAACAAGATGGCGAGATAACATCTGCACACAGGACCACAATGGATGCAATCTACCACTGATCGAGCAGCATGGGGACAACTTAGGGAGGCACATGTCCAGCAATGGAATGCTTAAAATGCTGGAAATGATGATGATAATGATGACGTAACGTTACGAAACTCACAATGCAATTTTTCCTTAACAAAAGCCCAACTAGGAATTTCTTCGTATACTTTGGGAGCATCAAAACAGAAATCTTCTGGTTCCTCTCCTGTAGCTTCTGGTTGCTCTCGCAAATAATCAACCCAGAACGTTTCTTCTGCTGGAAAATGTGTCGAATATATATCATCTCCCAATTCATCCTTAGCCTGCCTCCTCAGATTGGCAAGGAACCAATCACGATCTTTTTGCTCAGTAAACCTTAATTGTCGAAATAAAAAATTATATGTGCCAGACTCAGTAAATTCGCCACAATAGTTTCCGTCACGTTAGCTTACCTATCTGAAATAACTCTAGTACACTCGTGCTGCCACAGCTTTAACAACGCATTGACGCTTTGGCATTCCAAGCTCTGGACAGTCAAAATGCCTTGCCATATTCTGGACAAGTCTCTCAAATTAAACACGTAATGAAATTTAGCTGGCGTTGGCAGCATTTTAACTTTAGTTTGCGCCCATAGATGGCGTGTTAGGGGAATTAATTTCGGAACAAAACCCACGATTGTTGGGTTGAAGCGTTCCTCGCAAAAATAACCTTCGCCGATTTGTCCTGAAATGTTGAACTGTATTAGTGTTTGTTACAGTTAAATGCCAGAATTTTACTGAAGATCATATCCATTGAATTTATGCTTGGCAAGGTGCAATTAAACACGCAAAACTGCCTCTTTAAACGATGGGGAATATCGTTTCTGCCACCACCAGGATGAATCATGGCTGCCAAAAATTGTATATCTAACAAAGTTGAAAAATCTCCTGGTTTATCCAAACTGTAAAAACCTAAAAGTGAATTGTTACTGTCATAAAGTCAGCACTAAGATTGAAGAGATGAAAAAGAATCAATGTTGTCTCTGGCAAAGACGATACGATGAGAAGAGAATAATGATATCTCAATTTTCCCATCCTCTCTTTTTACTACTACCATACATGCTCGTTTTCTCCATATTTCTTCTCCCCATTTCTCTAGTACTTTAACTAACTGCATTATCAATTTAAACTTAAAACATCTAATCACCCAACTGTTTTTGCTCAAAATTCTTCTCGTGTCGATGTTCTTTACTTACCTTTCTGTTCCATCAATTGTCGTACGATTTCATTTGTAATTTGATCTCCCCAATCATTGATCACGGGCATGTTGATATCATCTATAAAAATGGATAACGTTTTCCCTGCAGGTGGTCCATATGTAGTGCCAACCCGCTTATCCACATATGATTCAACTATTCGCTAAAATTGTGAATCAGTAGACATTTTTATAAAACACTGAATTGAAAAGTACCTGAACCATATTAGGAGTCGTAGCCGAAGAGAAATTGAAGGACTTGCTGATCTTAAATTCCGGATCGAACATATTAAGGTATCCCTTTATCATTACGGTTTTGGCAGTCCCTTGTTCACCTAGAAGTACCCCGTACGATACCAAAACTGTTCCAATCAATTAAAAATGTAGTACCTATAAGTAATACGGCTTTTCCCTGTTTCGCTGTATTGTCAATCAAAAATGCTGTTCTAACATTATCCACGTTAGGCACCAAAATGCTGTTGTATTCAAGAACTTGATCGGGAGGATACAAAAACGGCTCCACTCTTTCATTCCAATGCTGCCACCTGCCATTGTCGCTAACCACGTATTCGAAGATCGATTCATCTTCTCCGCATTTGGGCCAATCTATCTTGCCTGGGGATTTAACAGCATACTCCTCCAATTTGAGCCGATCATCTAATTCCAAAACGGCACCCAGGGACCACATCACGGCAAAAATGAACAGTCGCTCAAGATGCTTGTCCGTATATGTTCCTAAAAAGAGAGAGTTAAGAAAAATTTTACATTTCTGAAGGTAAGCGGATTTTTACTTGGTTGTTCTTCTTCGCCAACTGTGAGCAATCCTTGTAGTACGTCGTAGCATTGTCTTACGTATAGGGCTTCGCGGATTGCCATTTTAGGTTTTAACCTAACTTGCAGAAAGTTTTGTAAATCATTGTAAACTTTATTGAATAATACTCTAAATGTGTCAGCTTCGTTTCCCGGTCGTGTTTTCAACCAGCCCTACAAAACTCTTGGTACAGTTAAGAATATTGTTGAGTTAGAACATCACAAAGGGACGCAAATCCTGCATTCATACCGGATGTGGTGCCTAAGACCTACCTCTAAAATAGGCTGCCACGGTAACACCGAAGCGCTCATGAACACCATGCCCATTCTGGAAACCGTAGCAGGACTAGCGTTGTCTACATTATCTGGTTCGAATACTAATTTTGCATTTGGAGCCATTACAATTCTATCCCCGTTGGCTAAGGTAAGGGTTTTGTTGTCGTCCAAGACTGAATTCAGGTTTTCTATCCATACGGCATCTACGGGCCCATCTAGAATGAGCCTAAAAGCATCGGTCAGATGTATAAATAATACAGCCATGGTGTTAAATAAAATACCAGCAAAAATCTGACTTCTTAATTTTCAAGGTTCTCCTCCACAAAGTGGAGAATATGCCATCGGTCCAATCGTTGGTTGCAACATCTAGTCTACCAAACATTTGAGGGGCAGTAATTGCCTAAAAATGATTATTCATTTCTTCATTCAGTTTGAAGGAAGTGCGTGAAATGGTTAAGTTATCAAATTCATTCCAAATCAGAACGTGTTGGGAAAGTTTGGTTAGGTATAAAAAATATCCTCGTTATAAAATTTAAATTGCAAGTTTCCATGCAGTAGGTAGCTATTTCTTGAAGTAGAAAACTAGTAGGAACGACATACACATTAAATAAGTACCTTAGGGTTCATTCTCATTTCTCGAGTGGGCAAGCCATTTTCAGTCATGGACCTCATCAAGCAGTACATGCATTGTGTTTTTCCCGCACCCGTAGGACCTAACGAATAAAAGTTATTTCAATATTATTTTAGGCTGAGAGTTTCAACAAACATACCCAACACCATGAGGCCGTGCCTCACCAAATACGTTTCGTACAATTGCACAATTTTCAAATTCCAACTTGGGTAGTTGATTAGTCCCATTGATGAGGTCTGATTTGCTATAGCTTTTTGCAGTTCCTTCCAGGAGTGCGTGGAAAGTTTAATTCCGGGAAACATGTCTTCGATTAGAGACAGAAACAATGGCTCATCTTCGTCCACTAGTTTACTTAAATTCATGTCTCTGAAAAATGAAACTGGTATTTGTTTGAAGAACATACAAATATGGACCTAACCTTAACACTCTCATTACGATAGTTTCTTCGGTGTCGGTAGGATGAGTTCGCTTTTGTGATCCCAGGGTTCTCAATACAGAAAGAATATTACGTAGACCAAAATCATAATGAACCTTCGGTTAAATAAAAAAATACAAGTTCTGCTTGATAAAGCCTCACGAATTCTTTTACCTGCTTTGACAGCTGCTCCTCGCATAGTTTATACAAAGTAAAAAATTTCCTTGACAGTACAATATTATCTTTGAAACCACAAGAGGCCAATTTCACTCGAATGATAATCTGTCTGTCGGGTACCATCATCGCAACAGTGCGGAACATAATCTTCAAATTTTCCGGTAGTTCCTGTCGACCAGCGTAACCCGGATTCATAGTTAAAAATATTCCAAATTCAATATTCATGGCGACATTATCTCCATCCCTACGCATAACAGTTGATTCGACAATGTTACTACAAAAATTAAGTGCACTGGACGTACATAAATAAGAACATGGGTTTCCTTTCCTTCCGAGCCGTCAGTACTATGTAAATTTGCTGAGCAGCCACGGACAGGACAGGCAATTCAATCCTGTTGAATTCGTCAAAACATCCCCAAGTGCCTGATTGCGCCAATCCCTAAACAAAACCATGGTTAATGATAGGTTAAAAACAACTGCAGGTGAATACCTTAAAAATTCTTCCAAGGCCACGGAAATCCATTTGATCGGAACAATTAAACACCACAACGAATTTGCCCAGAGTTCTACCCATGTCTTTTGTGGTTTCTGTCTTTCCAGTTCCTGCGGGACCTGCTGGGGCTCCCCCCATATTCATCCCTACCATAGTAAAATGTTAATATTCGTATACGAATTGATACTAGTAAATGTTTCCCTTACATATAGCTTGAGCCAAAGTAATGTAGCATCTGTCTGTTAAAGGTGTAATAGCGAGTCGTTCTGTAATTCCCAGATATTCGTTCTGATAGAGAAAGATGACATCGGTTATTTTCACATCAGCCTCGTCATTTTCATCGTTATAATAAAATCTAGCCTGTTTTTGCCATTCAAAGTCCGTCAAAGTTTTTACTCTAAGTCTGACCATATCATCAAAAATGTCCCTGTGTAAATAATTGACTTAATTTTCAGTTCTGTACCTTACAAAAACAAGAATTTACCTTTGATGTACATGAATGGTAACCATAGTTTCAAATCGAGTACGCTGCATTTTAGTAAGATCTTTTGATGTCAAATCAATGAGATCGTTCAGAAGATCTAAAAATCGTTGATTCGTCACTTTCATGATCACGCGATCAACTTTGGCTTTTTTAATAGCAACTTCAGCCAATTTCGTCCAAAGGACTTGAACTCCAACCAATCCGGCCTACGAATGTCTTTTGCATAACTCCCAATTAAATTAAGGGTTCATTATTACCTGGCCACAAAACGGAATGAAGCCTTGAATGAAATTATAGTCCGGATCGTTAAAACATTGAGACATGGTTGCAATAACGTTCTTCACCGTGTCGCGCACTGTAAACAACAGCTGGTTGAGCCACAGTTCAACGCCGCCTACGCAAGTAACCGACTTTTCGAATAATATTGTCTCTCCTAAATCAGACTGCATCGCTATAATATCTTCATATTTTACCTCATCAAACACAACCTGAAAAAGGAACATTAGCCAAATTCTGCAACACTTATTGCAATTTACCCTATAGACAGCATCAAACAGGCTCAGTAAATGGGGTTGGATAGAATGCGGGTCCGAACTCTGCCCCAAAATCTCCAACAGAACGGGATCGGAAATGAAGAAAAATCGGGGAAAACACAAACGTTTGGATTCTTTAAACATTAAAAATAGTGAAATACAAATGCGTAATTAGAATTATTTTTAATGCCCACCTAAATACCCTGTCAAACTCTTCTGGCAGGTTTCGAGTTGCTCGAAAAGGTGAGGCAGGAGCTGGATCATTGTTTCATCACCAGTACAACAATCTACCACATTTAGCATCTCATGAGCCCTCATCATGATCTTCATCCAGGACTTGTCAATACCCTAGAAATGTCTGTCTCTTAGTTATTAAAAATATCTGAAGGTATTTAAATTTACCATCATTGGGCCTACCAAACTATGTTTCACACTAGTATCAACAAGGGCAATCAAATAATTATTTTTTAAACAAACTCGGATTTCATACTAAACTATTAAAAATGAATAGGGACCTTGTAATATAAAGCATACATGTTTGCATTTGACGGCTAATGGTCGTCTATTATTGATAATTAGAGCAAGCCGCAATGTTGGATGTTATAAAACAGAAAATATTTGTTTAACCGTATTAGTGTCAAGTCGAGTCTGTGTATTTGATTGAATAATCTTTCCTGTCTTCTTAAGATCTTTTTTGTTCATTGTTTTTTATTCCTGTCTTACATTTGTGTTCTTAATAATAAACAACAATGCACAGAAACCATTTAACAATAGAACAACGAAATTTAGCCGTAGCTATGCATCAAAAAGAAGATCACCAGATCGACATTGTTGATACGTTAGAAACCACGCAAAGCGTAACTTTACGTGCCCCTTCGTGCCTTAAAGAAACAGGTACGACTGCAAGAAGGCCTGGAAGTGGATCTTTTCGCATCACAACACCTCGTGAAGATCGACTTCTGGTAATTAATGCAAGAATGCAACCCTTTTCAACTGCTCGACATCTGCAGCAAAAGCTCCAGAATGCCACAGGAACTCGAGTCTCTGACCAAACTGTGAATAATCGATTGTTTGAGGTAGGACTTACCTCATACCACCCCCTGAGATGCCCTGCAAGAACTGTGGCCTAACGAAGACACCGGAGGAGTAGTCAAGACGTAGGCTTCAAAAAGCGACACAGCGGAATGACATACTGTTTTCAGACGAGTCCAGATATTGTCTCAACAATGATAGCCGGCGTCAAAGAGTATATCGTAGTGCCGGACATCGCATCTTATCTCAGTATACCCAACCAGTCGTTGCCTTTGGTGGTAGAGATTTTATGGCATGGACTGGAATTTCTTTAGGGTGCCGTACTGACCTCCATATCTTTAACCAAAGTGGACCAAAGTTATGCCCAAGAGATCATCACGCTGTTGGACGGGAATATTTTGTTTTTCTTGGCGACAACGCAAGGCCGCATCGTGCTCGGGTTGTTTTAAAGATGCTTCGAGATGAAGAAATAAACCATTTCAACATACCTTTGTTGTAGTTTTCATATTCATTACTAAGACGTTACACTTTGTTGTTCTGGTAGTTTTTTATTATAAATGCATTTGGTGTTGCTTTTAAGTGTCTTATACTGCAATATCTGTATTCATTTTGTGTGGTTTTAATAAGAAGAAAAATACTGTAAATATCATTAAAACATATTTTTTCCATATTCTACATACTTTTCTACATAGGTTCCATTTTTGTTCAAACATTTGTCATACCGCTCAACAAGTTTTTGAATTCCGACGTCAAAGAAATTTGTCGCCTGCGAAGAAGCCCAATCCATCGCTGCAGTTTTCACTTCTTTGTCGTCGTTGAAACGTTGACCACCAAGGAACTCCTTTAAGTACCGAAACAAGTGAAAATTACTGGCTGCAAGGTCTGGACTGTAAGGTGGATGATCCAGTTGTTCCCATCCAAAAGACCTGATTAGACCTTGTGTTTGTACAGAAACATGTGGCCAAGCCGCTTGTTTTGTATGGCCCGCCGGAGTTTTCTTATGGTCACACAGTACGCATCAGAATTGATTGTTGTGCCTCTCGGCATAAAATCCACTAACAAAACCCCTTTCCTATCCCAAAAAACAGTTGCCATGATCTTTCGAGCTGAAATTGTCTGTTTGGCTTTCACTTTGGTTGACGACGATGTGTGCCGCCATTCCACTGACTGTTGCTTGGACTCAGGAGTCATGTGAGACACCCAAATCTCATCTCATGTAACGATGTGGTCCAACAATTCATCTCCTTCCTGATTTTATCTAGTCATAAAGCACAGCCCAATCTGTTTGTTTGGTGATCGTCAGAAAGCAGCCTTGGAACCGACCAAGAATGCAATTTTCGATAATTCAGTTTCTCCGAAACAATGGTGTACAAAACTGACCTTGAAACCTGTGGAAATTCAATTGACAACTTTGAAATCGTGAATCGTCGGTACTCCCGAATTTTGTTGTCCACATCTCGAACCAAATCTTCAGAATGCAGAGAAGGTCGGCCAGGGCGTGGCTCATTATGCACATTAACCCGCCCGTCCTTGAACATTCTCATCCGCTTTCAAACTTTACTGTCGCTCATAGCATTATCACCGTAAACTTCACAAATCTGATAGTGAATTGTCGCTGCTGCCAAGTTTCTTGCACACAAGAATCGAATTACAGATCGTATCTCACGGTCGGCGGGCGACTCAATTTTTTTAAACATTATAAACTTCTACAGCTCAGCACAGACAGACGATACGGCTGCAAATGGCGTCTAAACACGCACAAGGCATGCTGGGAGCAGACGCGCAAGCGCACTGCGGCGATCGCGCGTCATTATCACTCTCATTCCCAAACGAACCTATTTAAAAAATACCCCTCGTATAAAATATTTAATCTTACGCTGAATCGCTTAGCTTCAGCAGGCAATTGCTTGGAAATATCACCACCAACAAACACAGCTTCTAAATAAATCCATAAATTCTGCACTAGCATCCATTTTTCCAGTATTTCGGAGGTTGTTACTAGTTTGTTTACCCACGTCTGGATATCCTTCTTGAAAGGTGCGTTGTATCTGCAAATAGGTAAGTAATTTATGGATTAAGTAATTCGATTCAGGTTGCAATTCGTGGCTTAATTCAATCGAATTACCTGTTACTTAAGAGAGAATTCAAGATCATTAAACTGTCTTCAAGCATAGCAATTATGTCGCTCGTGTCTTGCCCTTTCAGCAAAAGTTCGCCCCTTGTTTTGAAGACACTGAACTGCAAGTCTACAATGGCCCAATCTGTTATGACTTGCTTCAACTTCGCTTCTATGTCTTTCTCTTTAACGGCGCTAATACAAATATCCTGTTTGAATAAAATGCATGAAAGTAACTTGTTATATAAAAGACTTCAAATTTTATTATTATAAATATGTGCTTACCTCTACATCATCTTTAAATTTGAGTAGTGGAGCTTCCATAACATTCCGTAAGGTAAAAGTGGGAGACTCGACCGGAAAATCGTAATTTGTTATTTTAGATATTCTTTTCCAATGGCGGTCTTTCATTGCCTGAAATAACCTTCCATTAATACTCTCTAATACTTTGGCATTCAAAATTTCTAGAACACTACTATAATTTTTTACGAATTGCCCCCATTCACAATTAGTTAGCCTTCGATAGTCTCCTGGTTGTCTGGCTTCCTCCAAATAATTAGCAATTCCGAAAAAAGCAGCATGTTTATGCAATTCGTAAAAACTAGGAAACAAATCTGATCAAATTGTACCTTATTCGCCATCAACTCCAATAAGGGGCAAGTCTCATTAAAGTCGTCTATTTTTTTCTTTAACTCTAAGAATGCAGGCCAGTCTTTCATTGCTTTGGGCAACTTACGACATCTACGAGAAAAACATCAAACATCCATTTACCTCTTCATTTTGGAAAATTTTAACCTGTTTTGGAATTCCGTTAATTCGGTCATAATAATCTCAGTATCAACATCCGTCCATAGCAAGTCGAAATAACCGTCAATGGTACTATTTACTTGCAAATACAATCCATAGAGCTTACTTAGAAGATTAAACTCCTTCTTTCTCTGATGCAAAGCGGGATAATCGTTAACTGCAAGTCCAAATAAGGCCTCGCCGCTGGAATACATCTCAAACTTATTCCAGAGATCATCGAACCGCGATTGAAATAACAAGACCCTATCGCTAGCATCACGAGCTTGCAAACCAGGAACCATGGGCCCATTAGATTCATAGTCCTTGTCAAAGTCATCGACGTCACCGGCAAATATTTTCACGCCGGCCGTTAATTCAGTTTGCAATGGTCCTTGAACTTTACAAATTTCTTCTTGAACTTGCTTGGACTTGAAGTACAGTGTTAAACAAGTTGAAAACTTAAAGTAGACAAATGCTTCTTACATGATTAATCATGTTGGTAAAGGTAAACCGTAAAGTATCCACTCGTTCTACATCTTCCTTTGCAACATCAATCTTGAACTTGATGAAGGTTGCGTACGCTTCTTCCATTAAACCTAGATCCGTATCCATCTCAATGAAGTTTTCGCGGATTCTTGTTAGACAAGCCATTGCCAATCTTGAAATAATAAACTTTTAGCATATCTCTGACTTTGGATAACTTTGAAGCTGTCAGGACTAATACAAAGAGATAGAGGATTTACGGAAAGCTCACCTACAATCATCAAGATCTTTGATGGGTTTGGAAAGTATCTTTTCTTGGCATTTAATGAAGTCGACCATTTCGTTCAATTTTTCTCTGTATCGTATTCCCAAATTTTTACCTAATAGATGTTTCCACGCCTCGGATTCGACAAGCAAAGCAAGCTTCATTTTTTCTAAATGCACAGGAAATATTTCCTTGAATTGACAAACAGAATTTCATAATTACCCGTCATTATCTGAATAGCTCCAATATTGTAGAACTCTGGGATTTCTCGTATATGATCCGCTCTATCATCGTATTCAATAAACTTCTCGCTTATCTCTACTACCAAAGGATTTTGATTACAGAAATCTACTACCTGATGTTCTCTGTCTTCTGCCCACAAATATGAATACTCCAGGAATTTCTTAAAAACCAAAAAACTGAAATTAAGCAGATTAAAGGTAAGCGTGGCTTTACCTCCAACAATTTCACAATATCGGGCTTCAATAAATACATTGCGCCTTGAAGACCCATAAATACGCGTGTGATTTCTTTCTGTTCCGCAACGTTTTTGTAGTAATTCAGCTTTTCCTCGGGGTCACCTTGAGAACTCTCTAAAACACAGCAATCAAAAATATACAAACTAGCATTAACAAGAGCATAAAACAATTTCTACCAAATCTTAACCCCTTGGCCTTTTTAGCATCACTTTGGCCCCACATGGGTATTTCCTTATGGATTTCGACAACGCTGTTCAAAAGTTGTGCAAAGTGACTTTGCATGTCGTCCAAGGTCGGGTTGATGATTGCGATGGGTATATGAAGTTCCATGTTGGTCTTCATCATGGGAGCACTTGTCGCCAACTCCAGCAGACTGTAATCGTTCATAATTATAACAGGATAGTGATAAATATTAAATCCGCTACCTTCTAGCAGTTGCTCGTTTCTTTAAAAGATCAAGCGACAGTTTTGTACTTCTTACAAGACAATCTATAACTTTGGCGTTAAAATAAGCAAACATTTCGAGACAATCATTATGGACCATGGATAAATCAACAGTAGCATTTCGGTCTATTTCTTTAAATGCTAAAATAGGAACGAAAAGCATAGATATATGAAAAACCAATTTTATTCGTTCAAAAGCTTACCAGCATCTTCGCCTTGGTTTAGTTTTGACGCCGAACTAACGGGTTTGATAGCTTTCTCAGGATCCAACCAGTCGTATTTTCCTTCTTGTAGTTCAGGATTCTCTAGTGTGTCCAAAAATTTGTTTATCAACGCTGTCACTGCTCTTTCGGCAGTATACAATTTTAATTGAATTTCGCTTACTTTAATTGAACAACTCAGTTAGTTTACAGTAAGCAGCAGAACAATTAAGAGCTTACAAACTTTCGCCTGGTATTTTCTACTTGCGGCAAGAAGTTCAGAGGGACTCATTGGCTCATTGGGTATATAGAACAATGTTGTAGCTCCGATGCTGTCCAGCACCTCATCAATACGCGCCTCTTTCATGTCGTTCGCCTTAAGAATAACTATATTAACTCACGAAATTTAATTGCTGTTAGGTTACCATTTTGACAAATAACCAAACGCTCTCCAACACGCTACTGACTTCATTGCAAAACTGCGGAATTTTCATAGAAGTCCAAGTAATAATGGACAAACCGGGCAAGAACACGTTCTCCATTTTTATAAGCTCCGACCTCATTAGCGGAATAAACAACTTTGGTATATTTTTTCTAATATAACCGTCACGATCTACGAGCTCTTTAATAACCTCGTAGGCGTTCAGAATCTTTTCTTTGCAAAATAGAACTATTTGGGCAACATCGGGAACCGCTAAAATATTTTGTTAGCTTTGCTGTTAAGGACCAGCTGCTTTTACTTACCTAAGTCTAGCTTGTATATGTATTCGGTTTCCCGAATCGTTTCAGATATGTATGGGTCAAAATTTATCACGTATCGCTTGGTTTTATAGTGCTTTAATAGCAACGGCGAGCATAATCCGCTTCTTACCTGTGAAAAACCAAAACTTACTAGTGTTTTGTAGCACACATATAGAGGAGAAGGTGGTATTATGGAATAAAGTGGTCTTATGAAAAGCAAGTGTCGTTTTCTTTGTTGGAATGCATGAACTATTGCTCCAGCGCGGTTGTAGTGCCTAGACGTCGAACCATTTAATTGTAGCGCACCGATTGATATTGTTATGCGTTTTTGCCGATCCCAAGTTCACACAAGCTTTTTCAGGTAAGTACATTTAATTTTTTTGTACGAAATGCTGAAAGTTACGATAGTCTAACAATAAAGGTGCTACAAAGGATTAGTTCCCATTTTTTACATCTGTTACTATTATGCAATATTACGTAATCTTAGCCTTGGTATCGATCATTAATATACAATATTCCTATGTGGAAATATGGAATACCGCTGTTGGTGGTAATATGGCAAAGTATTCCGTATTTCCATAGCAGTCGGGATGGGACTATGGGATATTTAAAAGCCGGGAAACGTTTCTCTATTCCTCGAAGGACATTTTCTCGTTAATCCTCCAACATGTTGTTGGAAAAGCTAAACTGGGTAGGAAGCCTATCCTTGCTAATTGTATATAAGAAGAGTTGATGAAGTATGCGTTGGCAATGGATGCTGGGTTTTGCGGTTGGTAGAAAAATCATTTGCAGCAACTGGCATACCAGCTTGCCATTCGAAATGGCAAAAAATGTGCATTCGACAAGTCGGTGATAGGAGGCAGGGAATGGCTAACCATTTTTTACAGCGTCTCAAAGATAAATTGGCTATCCGCAAAGCCTTGTGAAACATCATTCGTTCCGTTAGGTTTTACTAAAGATAAAATTATCAAATACTTGGAAGTACTTCAAGCACAAACACAATTTCACACCATCTATAATCTGCAATGTTGATGAGACAGGGTTGACCATCGTCCAAAGCAAAGTATCAGTAGTAATTGGATTGAAGGGAAAACGGCAGATCGCATCCTTAACAAAAACGGAATGAGGAAGTCTGATGACAATTATTGCTTCAATCAATGGTAGTGGCCACTTTATCTCCCCCAACAAAATATGAATCAGCTGCTCCTGAAGAGGGTCCCCCTGGATCAGAAGGTGCTTTGTTATGTTTATTTGATTTTGTGCCACTCTGTCTGGATTTGAGTCGTATTTTAATTGTCGTTTGTATGTTGATAACAGTTTTAGTTGTTTTGTTGTTTTTAAGGAAAAGTATAAAAGCAATAAAAAACGAACAAGGACAAGTACAAATAGACACAAAGGAAATATTAGACACATGGAAAGATTTTTACAAAAGAAAGTACTATGCGAAAACAGAATCAGAAACCAGTATAAATCGGGAACAAATAAACCAGGAACAAACAATCAAGAGGGAAGAGGTGGAGGACGCAATCCAAAAATAAAAATTGGAAAGGGATGTGGAGAAGATGGTATAGCACCCAAGATGTTGAAGGACTTGGGGCCAGCAGCATTCAGACCAAATAGACAAACAAACGACAATATATATACTATTAGAAGCATAATAGAAAAGAAAATCGTTGAAGAGGAAGAATTGTATCTTACATTTATTGATCTGAAGGCTGCTTTTGATACAGTAGACAGAGGAGAAATCTGCAAAACGCCGAGAGAATTGAAAGTAGATAAAAAACTGATAAGTGCAATAAGAAGATAAGAAGTACATATGCAACAGTCAGAGTAAAAGTACAATTAGCAGGGCATAGATTGGCAGAGTTTGAAATAAATAAGGGAATTAAGCAAGGCGATAACCTAAGCCCCTTGCTATTTATAACTATAATGGACAAGATAATCAAACAAATAAAAGAAAAATACAATCAATTGGAAACAGTAATAGGACACAGGAACCTAGAAGCAATTAAGCTAAGTAGCCTCCTATATGCAGACGACATAGTATTATTATCAAACACCAGGAGTAAAATGCAAAAGCTAGTAAACGCATGGACTGAAGAAATAGAAAACAGGAAAATGGAAGTGAACATAAGCAAAACAAAAACTATGATTGTGAATGAAAAACATAAAGGAGAGCAAAACAATAAAGACATAAAATGTAAAAACAAGACATTGGAAAGAGTATCGACTTATGAATTCCTAGGAAGTATGATATCAGACGACGGTAAAATGGAGGCAGAATTAGTAAATAGAGCTAACAAGTCGACAAGAATCTACTGTACCATCAACAAAACAATACTAGGACACAAAGACATAGATTTAGAGGTGAAAAAGAAAATACATAATATGATAACATTACCAACACTAACATACGCCTGCGAGAGCTGGACAATTAGGAAGAAGGACGAGTCTAAAATTAATGTTATGGAAATGTAACACCTCAGGAAAATGGCAGGAAAAACTAAGTGGGACAGAATAAAAAATGAAGACATAAGAGACATAACTAAACAGGAACCAATAATGGAGATAATAAAAATGAAGCAAATAAACTGCTATGCACACATAGTAAGAATGAAACCCAACAGGATAACAAGGAGAATAATGGAAGTGGGAAAACCAATAAAAAAACAAAGAGGCAGACCCAGAAGAAAATGGATGGAACAAATCAAAGAAATAGGGGCAGAAAGGGGAGTGACAATGGAGGAATTGAAAACAATAGCGAGGGACAGGAGAAGAGGGAAAAAATGGGTGCAGGACTAGAGACCGCCATCCGACGCCCGAAAGGGCACTAAGGATTAAAGAAGAAGAAGAAGAAGTTGTTTTTAAGGACTGATTTATGACGAAGCCAATTTCGAAGTTTTCCCTTTGTAGGCTAGATTTGCCGTTCATAAACAATTCTTGGGATTCTGTATTGACCCTCGGAAGTCACACGTGTTGTTTTCGTTCTAGAATCATTTCACCATATTTCGAAATATGTTGCAATCTTTTGGGGGAAGTGCAGGTTTGCGTCACGTTGCGCCCGTACGGGGGCCCTAACAAAAGTAAAGTAGGAGCCAGACCTTTGGGACAGACAGACGTAATTTCGAATATCGGTTCTTTTTGTATCGCGGGGAATCTGCTACTTCGAGTTTTACCGTATCGCATTTTGCTTCAGGCAAACAAAATCGACTAAGTCGGATATAAATAAATAATAGCAGAGTGTTCGCCTTGGTGCTTGGACAATTAAGGATAATTGCTCCTTTCGATTCATATCGTTTTTAAGCAAGTGCGGTGGTGAAAGCTGTTGTTTTATTTCCATCGTCCGAAGGGTTCCGTATCTCAACGCTAACCGACCCTGTAGAAGCAACCTAATCTCCATGGGCGTAACAGCAACATTTCGTTCCAACGCTGCCACGAAGAACGTCGTCTTCCTCCTTTCTTTCTGCATCTGGAAATCGCCCCGAAATTTTGCCTATCTCTCTATCCCATTCATCGGAAGCTAAGGTAAAGAACTAGTTTTTGTGTGTTGTGAAAAGAAACCTTTTACGCGCTAACTTGCAAAATTCAACGTAACTGAACCTTTTTTTTTTAAACAGAAAGCGACCTTCAGTCGCCGATTGTCTCTGTTTGCACTAGGTACTAATTGTAAAGAGTAATTTCTTATATATTGTGTTATGCTTGTAAACTCGACGCCCCTGGCCACGTAGTTGTTTAAAGAAGGTAAATATCGTACGCCAGCAGCGGCGGGTTTGTTTTTTGATCGTTCAAATCAATCGTTTGTAATATAGAACTATGAAAACGCCATTTGCCGTCATTTTTGTAATGTCATTTCCAATAATTTAATTATATGGGTTTTAAAATTCACTGAATCTTTTATTATTGTGCATTCTGTATTTGTGAGTGCATGAATTTTGCAAGCTTTATGAACAGGAGGGAGGCACAATAAAGATGAGTTCGATTCCCGTAAGCTGCTGGCTTCTCGGCCTTCCACGAGGACCTGCAATCAGCTGTATTTATAAGGTGGCGCCCACTAATTTTGACCCACTCTGTAAACAACTAGGAAAATTTCCTCCCGTAAGCGATTTCCGTGAACTCCCCCTACTCCTCTGAGCTAAGCTGCAGGCCTTCTTCCACCTATCCTGTTGCGGGTCGACGAAAAAGCTCGTTTGGCCCGTAACAGCTTGCCATCCATCAGGATAAGTTCAAACCCATCTCTTTACCCAATGGTTCCATCACTTCCTTGAGCATGATAAACCCTCGGAAAGCTCTCAAGTCCTGTTTATTTGTGATGGGTACTCAAGTCATACCCGAACTTTGGGCATAGTAGATGCGGCGAATGGGAACCACAATCGTGTCTATATTCACGCACTAAACAAACAAACTCCAACCGTTCGACAACACATTCATGAGATTGGAGAGATTAGAATGTGGATACGGCATAACAATACAGCACTTACTTCAATTAACATTACGAAGCTATTTAGAAAAACTATCTCAAAGTGCAGACCGGGGCAACAGCTGCTAATGGTTTCCAAACCACGGGAAAATAGTAACATCTTTGTAGAGACTGCAACTGCCGCGACCAAAAGAGGAGAAGACCAAGGCAGTTTCCATTCTTCCGATGGGAAATTGCACCTTCTCGTCCTGCGAAACCCCCGGAACACCTGATTTAGTAACGAGACTCTCATCTGCAGACCACCTCACTCAGGAACCTTTACCTGGAACGTTCTCTAAGGTCAATGTTACTCAGCAACATTAACCTGAATCCTCTAAGCTTGCTACATCACCCTTCCACGT
Source organism: Limonius californicus (assembly GCA_014611495.1). Classification (NCBI taxonomy): domain Eukaryota; kingdom Metazoa; phylum Arthropoda; class Insecta; order Coleoptera; family Elateridae; genus Limonius; species Limonius californicus. Next base: position 43,104 of record JABXWE010006860.1, read on the forward strand.
ATGAGCAGGGCCTGTCTCCAAACAGAAAAATTCCAACTGTGTACGAAAAGCAGCAACATCGTACGTCGTAACATCTTCTCCGTACAGCAAAGAATTAGCTGAAGTCCGCAGCCGATCGTTAGCTAAACAGGGCATGAAAACAGAACAAAAGCAAATTGCAGTTTCCCGCAGAAGGCACTGGCGGAAAGAAAAAAACTTTAGGAAAAACTTTAAATATAAGAAGTCGGAATCCCGATATGACAGTGAATTCATCTGATTCTGACAATGATATGTAGGATGGTGACTTAAAACACCTTGTTGATGACGCTATCGATCTTACTTCTGATTGTGATGATGCTATTTCTTGTTCTTCGACATGGCATTTTCAGGGGAGATAGGAGGAGAATTATGGGTTAAGGGCTTTGTATGTGATATGTGGGCTGACAATGAGTGTGCAGGGGCTTAATGCGACCGATATGTGTGTAATTTTTGTATATAGTTTAGATAGTAGAAGAGGCTAGGTTGGCTCAGTAGGATGTAATAATCCGAAAGCTTCTCCGTTCGAATCACACCAGGGATCGGACATTTTTATAATTGCCTGTGTGGTCAGCACTGGGTCCCGGTCTCCATTTGCCATTGGGGGGAGGGTCATATTAATGACACTCCTCGAGTTACGGTGCACTACGGGAATAACAAGACCATATACAAAAATACACTACACACCAGGCAGGTTAAGCATGGTTACGCGCCATGGTAACTCAGAGAGTCGGGCCCTGTTGTGCATGGCACAAACTGGCTTAGCCTTGCCGGACCCGGCGCAAGCGGTACAAATAAGGATCGTGATAATTCATGATTAGATAATAATTTGTAAGTTTCGAATGAATTGGTAGACAATTAATTTCGCAAGTAAATTGTATATTCCCGGCTTTTATTTCATTAACAGTATCTCCTTCACAAAGCAAAAACAAAATGGTATTCCATTATACCACCTTCTCTTCTATATATTCCCATCCTAACTAGATAAGAGACAAGATTTTTTTAGAAATCTCTTTTTTCTGCTTCATCTTACGTTATTTTAATTATTGGTGCACTGGGAATTCTTACTTGTGAAACATGTTTAAACCAGGCTTGATGGTATATTTGCTCATAATGTACAAAAACGGAGGCTAACGAGTTGTAGAGCTGAATACACTTTTGGGACTTCCGATGACGCATCACCTGCAACAAAAAATTGTATGTCCTTTTATTTAAGAGGACATCGTGCATACCTTATCACGATCCTTGAAGATGTTCATGGGCTCTTCAATTCTTGCGAACAACTGCCTTATCCAAATAATCCTACCACTAACCGGAGGTGCGAGGTGAGGTAGTTGTGGATTTTGTCTGTCTTCGTTGTATTGATCTCGAAGCTCTTCAATTTCGTCCTGAAACATTTCCAGAGCTTCCAAGTAGCGTTCATCTAGATGTAGACAATCTAAGTCCAACTTCTCGAATCTATTTCAATCACTGGTTAAAATGGAAGCCGACTCCCCACGCTACATGTTAGGTACCTTTTCAACAAACGTAAGACGTTGTCGGTATTTGTCATCCTTTCCAAAGAGTTTCCTACAAACTCTTCAAGTTCCCATTCGGTGTCCACTATGTTCTGTTTGTACTCTAAATAATCCTTATAAAACATATCCTGGCGATGGTTTAATGCGTCATATTTTTTCGAAGATATCTTCTTGTAGAATTCCTTGAATTTTTCTGCAAATTCATCTACACCCTCTATTGTGCTGCTTTGGAGAATGGAATATTTAATATGTGTCTTGAAAACGTCCACTATCTAAATTGTTAAATAGTATTGTGAGGTTATAATAGCAAGAATGTGGCAAGAAGTCAATATTTACCTCCTCAAGACGCTTCTTGAATGTTTCAAATTTACCGAACACGTACATTTCGGAACAGTCAAACGCTGCTTCTCCTGCTGCTTCCATTTTTTGTTGCGTGAGCTTGAAACATTGGTAGTATTTTAAGTACAAATCCAAGCATACCTAAACAATTTTCTCACAAATGATTGATGATTAATTAACGAAAAGCAAAAATGTACCCCTATTTTATTAAGAACCTCATCCTTTTTCTGAGTCCAAACAGTGTTGGTGCCATCGCAGTTGATATATTTGCGACACGTATTGATCATCTGATTGGAAACCTTTACCAGTATAGCCGTAACGCTGGCTGTGTTATTATAGTATCTTGACGTTGTATAAACCATGCGAATTGCATACAACAGGCTGGGAAGATGTTCTGGTATTTGGGTTGGATCATACCTATAAAGAGGCTCGCAATATTTCACTAAGGCGTATAAGTATTTAACGTTATCCTGGCATATGTTTCGGGCATCAGTAACTGAACAATCTTGTTTTTTCCAAATCTATCAACATTTGATTAATTTATTAGTTATTATTTTAAATTACTATAAACCCTTCTTATACCTTAAATAGCTTCGAGCGAACTTGCCCTAAATACTGCAGATGCATAATGCATTCCAAACTCTTGGTGAACTCCACGATGCTAGTGAACTTCGCCAGCTGTCTGCGCCAGTATTCGATTTCGACCAAAGGACCAACGAATTCGTTTTCCTTTCGCAGCTGCGTGAACTGTGTTACAACCTGGCGGAAAAGGTTAATTTTTTAAACTTTAAACCAGTAGCATGTCTCTTACTCGTTCGATTTGTTTCTGCCAGACCCTAACAACAGTTTCGACCTGCTGGTGAACCTCTGTATTTCGCACGACTTCGTTTATTAGATCAGGTGTCGATATTTGTGCATACAAGCTTTGGTTCACCACAAACACTACTGCTTCATCCAAATCTATTTTTGTTTCTAAAAATAACATAACATTCAACTACAATCTGAAAAAATTACGTTATCTAAAATTATATTGATACAAATGCACCCCCACGGCTGTTAATACCTATTTTGTAGTCTTCCAACGAAAAATCATTTAGTATATGGTTAGGAAACGTGAGCGCTCAATAAAGGGACAACGAGCAAGCTCAGGACAAACAAAAAGCTATGGAAAAAGCAATTTTGAGCATTTTCCTATGAAACAGGAACGACAATGTACCAATACTTAAAAGAGCAAAAATGATTAACATTTCAAACATTAGCGGAATCAAACTGAAACTCGACGTGACACGTGAAAATCATGGAACATGATATTGTAAAGACAACCAGACCAAGATCAACGGATAAAACAATAGTTAGATATGACAGGAATCTTAAGAGAAAGGCTTTTGCCTAACAACGGAATGGAGGACTGATTGGAGAAGAAAAATGTGTTCCTAATATTAAATATCACAAAATTTACTGCTATTTTAACGACAAAATTAATCCTCAAACTTACTTTCTAAGAAGTTAGAAAAAAATTCAAAATCTCCCATGAAATCCTCTTTAGCTTGCAATCCAGCAGCAGTTTTCAGCAAGTCTCCCCAATCTTTAGTGGTGGTTACTGATGGGCCTAGAAGCTTTGCTATCAAATCGGATACGACTGCCACAGCATTCCCATTCATTTCCTTCATATTAAACTGCGCAAAGAACAAATCATCATTGAGATTCCTCATATCTATGTCTTTGTGGTTATTATTTTTGTACACGACTACAGCTCTTTCAGTCATGGGTTCCCACGCACCATCGGTAACGTATAGTCTCTTCATAATGGCCGTTTTTGGCGTATTGGGATTATAGCGACCACTTTCTACGAGAACGAAAACAAATTATATGTATTAAATGAAAAACAAACACATTGAATCTTACCTATCTCGTAGGGTGGACCATCTTGGTAATAAATCATAACTGCTTGCTGGCCTCGTGCGCTTAACACGCTGTCCAGTAAAAGCATGCTGTCTTTTGAATCTATAAGGCCTTCTGTAACCTCATTCAGGTCTAAGTTCAGAAACATTGCCACCATATCACATACGTGTCTGTGTGGCATCTGCATGCTTTGGAGTCTCGATGCACGATTTTCTTTAGCAACTCGCTAAAAAGTTATTTTGTATTAAATTTTGCAGATAGAACAATAATTAACCCACGATTCTTTCTTTGATTTTAGCCATATTCATGCTGCTCCGTTTCTTCTTGGCCTCGGACAAATTTGCGATATGCTTCGTTACACCAACAAGCATCTCCAGGTCCCCCTTTTCGCCTTCTTCGTAATCGGGTCCGCCCATTGAGGGCAACGAGCCATGGGTATGAAAGCTTTCGTCGTCATCCATTGTGCTCAACTATACCTGATATATTTAGAGGTACATGTGAAAGGAATACGACGCTTTATAACAAAATAAGACTGTGTAGGATTAAAATAAAAAAATACAAGAAAAATAAAAATTAAGACATTAAAAATATTTTTCTGTTGACATAAATATAAAAATCACCATAGTGACGCTCAGAAGATTAGCATACTAAATTTTCTGAAGAAGTATAATAAAACATGTGCTGAGTGTGATGGTATGGGATCATTGAACATGTTCCAGTGCTAAGAACGAAAAGAGATAGATTATGTAAATGATAAACAACATGATGAACGCGCACTAAATTTTTATAAATAGGTTCAATATGCAGATAGGTTTGAAATCAAAAATTCGTCTGTCGCAGTTTTCATACGATGTATCTTGTTTCTAAATTTTCAGTTGAACATCTCTCATTTAAAGTTACCGCAACGTTTATACAGTACATATCAACTGGTCATGTGACCAATACAATTTCTCAAAAGAATCAAAATGTATAATGAAGTAAACCGGCCAACATTATCTGATAAAAAGATGCCCCGAATGTGAATTTCGGTATCAAACCAAAAGGAAACCACAAAAAATAGGAGTTACATCTAAGAAACAACGTAATGGAGCCGCGTTTACAGACAATGCGATTGAAGAGGAAACATAATCTTATCGTATATCTGTTATGTCACAATGATTTGGATGTAAATCTGGGTGCGCGCGAACGGTTATGATTGTTGTAGCTTGGAAGGTTATGTTATAATCTTCAGATATCCCTTTTTAAAGTAACGTTATAATGTTTTCCTTGTTTTACTTCAGAAAAAAAAATAAAAAATTAAAAAAAGCGGTTCTAAAATTCTTTTCTTAGAATTAGTTCTGTTACAAAGGTATCAAGAGATCCAAAAAAGCTGATCCTCAGCGGACTGTGGAATGAAAAGTCACGTCTTTACTAGGCTA
>JABXWE010006861.1:0-24944 GCA_014611495.1 Limonius californicus
TTTTCTTAAGCACTACGTAAATCTTCGGATGAAAATAATAAAATATTATATTACTGGGACGGTATATGTAATACATATTAAATAAAAACTTTCTTTTGTCATCGGTTTTCCCACAAATCGCAATTCAGCATTTACGACAGAAATATTTTTAAAACCTAATTAATTCTACAGTACATAACGCGTCAGGGATAAGTTTTAATGACTATTAAATCGAAAACCTATAGACCAATAATTCGGCGAAATGACTAATAAAAATGTTAAGCCTTCGAATGATAAACAATGTGAGGAACTTTTACGACAAGCTACGTTGTAGTTTTGCTCAAAGGAAAGCTTCGTTAGATTATTTATTACATGTTAATATTGTTCTAAGGAAATCGGGTATTGTACTTAATTAATTACTAAAAAACATGTTCAATTTGTAGCAATATATAATTTCTATGGTTTCCAGTAATTTCAGTATTTTACAATAATTAGTAACTATGGCAAAATCTTCTATTATTTTTAGTTTGCTTTTACTTTCATTAAATACAAGGCCGTAGTGTAAAAGCATTTCGCTTGTGAATACTTTCGATGGTAAGTACGATATACAGCGTGTCCCATAGCTAAACAATGCATATAATTTTGCTAATAATATAGTTAAAAAAATAATTCATATGACTATTAAATAATTTATGGGGCCTACTAATATTAAGTTGTGAATCCTTTTTAGTTTCATCCGATTATGACATCAAGAGTTTAAAAAATGTCTGTCGGTGAGTATGTGTAACAATCCGAAATATTCTTTGTAGCCATTTTTACGAAAGCTAATTTACAATTTTGAAAATTGCTTAGAGAGCCCTAATTATTTGTTTTAACTTCTGGCACCAAAATTCAAACCTTTTCAGAATTTCGACTGTGAATCAAAGAGAGCAGTTGGTACATACTGGGTGCTGACTTGCGTGACGCTGTTTTGAGATTTCAATAGTAAATTCTTATTGGCGAATTATTTACTGCCTTAATTATGTTATAAAAATAACAGACGACGAGGCACTGGGAATAAAGGGGGAAAGATCAAACAAATCCAAACTAGAAGAACTGAGAGAAAGTACAATAGTAAGCATGAAAAAGAAAAAAGAATTATACGATTAATGGTTAAGTACAAAGGCAGGCGAAGATAAACAAAGCTATGAAGGAACAAATAGCGAAGCAAGAAGACTTCTAAATAAGGAATGTAACGACAGCTGGGAAAGAGCATACATAGACGTTGCACAATACCTAGGAGGTAGTATAAGTTCTGAAGCGTAGAGGAACATCAAATACTTAAAAACGAATACACAAGAAAAGCAGTGGAAGGCGTCCGATAGAGGACGTTTAACAGAATATAAATTAGTATATACAGAATATAACGGAAGAAGCAGCAAACATGGCCAATAATCAAGGAGAAATATCAGGAAGCTTAGAGGAAACTGAGAATACAATAAAATTCACAAAAACAATGAAGTAGCAGATCCGAGGGAAATATAGCTGTTCAAATACGGAACTGAAAAATTATTTAAAATAATTAGGGCGACGTTTCATAAAGCTATAGACGTTGAAGGAATACCAAGGCATATATAACCTCCATCTACAAAAAAAGGGAACAGGAAAAGTGGGAAAATTATAGAGGAATCAGTATAATTGCTACGTTTGGAAGAATATATGGAATAGTAGCTAGAAATTAATTAGAATAACAAATAACGGACAAAATTGGGGAATATCAATCAGGATTTACTACAGGAAAATCATGTATAGTCTATACTTACATCATTCAACAAGTATTACTACGAAGATGCCCTATACCACGACCCCTGTTCAAAATATAGCTGGAAAACACCTTAAGGAACGGAAAAGCAAATGTAAAGGAATGGGAGTGGCGACGAGAGATGTACGTCTCTATACATTAAGCTTCGCGGACGACAAAGTAGTCATATCCCAGGATGAAGACGACCTAGGTTTTATGATACGGAAAGTACAGGAGGTATATACAAAGGCAGGGTTAGAAATTCATTTTAATAAAACTGTATACTGAAATATGAAGGAAGAAGAACTGAAAAACCTAAAGAACGTTGAAAATCAAAATATAGAAGATACAAGTAAATTTCAATATTTAGGATTTATATTACCAAAAAACGCAACAACGAAAGAGGAGATCAAAAGTAAAATAGGACAAACAAAACCATGTATTAGACAGCTAAATTCACTAGTATGGGAAAAACCCATTACTAAAACTACAAAAAAGAGTATATAACGCCATGGAACCAAGTACAATGGGACTGATAATTGTGTAACTAACAGAAAAAATAAAGGAAAGATAACAGCAACAGAAATGCAGTACTGGAGGAGATGCTATAGTGTTACGATAATAGATAGAATATCCAATTAGGAGGTCATAAGAAGAAACCATGACGAAAAAGATCCAATGCGGTATACAGAAGAAAAAATGTTGTTATAGTAGGGTCATGCCTGAAGAATGGAAAGAGATATGTGGATTGGAAAGATCACAGGGCGAAGCCCAAAGGAAAAGAGAAAAGGGGGAAAGTATAGAATATCGTGGAGAAATGAAATATATGAAGCAATGGACCAGAGTTTTGAAAGATGGAGCATGGGAAGAGAGAGAGAGATAGAGATTTGGAGAACCTGGTTGAGGTAAAGGAGGCAGCATCAACCGTAGAAACCTATTATACGAGTACGTTATTTAGGTTATAGCTAAAGTGTAAAGAAATTTTTTTGGAGAAGCAAATACTAGGGCTGTTCATACTACGGCTTACAACATTCCATTTCTGTTTACCCGCAGAAATCCACAATCCCAAACTCTGTGTTTTTAAATATCTGTGAGGCCTGGGAATTATCTAAACATATAAAATGCGAATTTACGTTTGTCATTGCGGTTGGACATTTATAACTGTTTATTAAATTATTTTCTTGCTGAAAGGTATTCAAGAAAAGAAAAAGTAACAATGATAAAGTGGTTTTACGCTGGAAATAGAACCCGTCAAGCACGTGCCTTGTTTAGCATGAAATATCCGAACTGGCACATCCCTAGTGGTACAACGATTAGCGGAATAATACATAAGTTTGAAATTACATGTAGAGTATTATATAATTGTAAAAATCTAGTAATTACGTTCTGAACTTACACCGAAACAAGGAAAACGAAAACGCTTGAAATGTTTTGGCGGCAGTAGCTGTAAATCCTAATACAAGTTTAAGGTAATTAGCAGAAAGAAATGGTTTGCATCGCACCCGACCCGAGTGCTGGCAATTCTAAAAAAGCACAAATTTAGCTATTTTAAATATCAATGTCATCAAGAGTTGCGTGCATATTATTTGGAAAGGATAAACGCTTTCTAGTTTCCAGTTATAAAAAATGTAAAGAAAATAGAGAGTCTTTGAATAATAATTTATTTGTATACGGATAAATGCACGTTCACATGGCATCATGTATCAAAACGTTAAAAATTGCAGAGAATCGGCTACTGGGAATCTACACAACATTCTACGAGGGTCATCTTTAAAGTAAGAATCGTTTGTATGTATTAATAACGTGAGTTAGCGTTTTGGAATGCCATCTAGTCAAGAGTGTGTCTCGTCTGTGACTGTCAGTTAGCTACGAACTCTTAAGTGCCTCATACGTTAGTTTTTATTAGCATTTCATTAACCATATCGATCTTCAATTCCGCTGATTGGACGTGTGATCGGTGATTCGTTTTTTAAATACAGAACAAACGTGCATGATGAAAAAGCAAGATCTGGACGACCATCTATCGTTACCGAAAAATTGAAAATTGTTGTTTATATATACATTCAACTAAACGGGAAATTCATTACTGATAAATTGGAGGTGGAGAAACCATCAACGCATTAAAGTATTGAGAAACCTTAAAACATTACAGCGCGCTATACAGAATCTTTGGCGTGGCCTGTTCACTAAGAGGATGAGCCTTCTCCATCTTCATGTTGCTCAAAAAACGGCAGAACAGTTAATAAAGATGGGACTTTCGTACAGTCCGGATCTGGCGAAGTCTGACTTTCATTTTCTTAAATTTAAGGAATATTGGAACGAAAAACGCATGCAGACCGATGTCCACGTTTACGAAACTGTCACCGATTGATTCAAAGAACAGGTGGCAGAGTTATTCAGCTAGGGATTCGTCAAGTTCGTCACCTGTTAAAAATGCTTGGATGTCAACAAGAATTAAAATTAAATATAATATAAACATATTTCCATATAAACTCCGCATGCAGCATTTCACTGAGAAGTTCAGTAAATGTTGTTGCTGGTACATTGCCCACATAAAGGAAGAGACTAGGATCCTACTCATGGTAAAACAATATTAATTTTAGGAGGGTTGCAATGACATCAGACCTTGCGAGAAAAAGGAAAACGAACAGGAGAACAAAGAACAGGTTAAGGATAGAGACGTGGAACAGAAGATCCTTCAACAAACAAACCAAAGAAATATGGAGCGATCCGTGGAAAGTTTTAAACTTTGCTGGTTTGCTTTTTTGATAGCCAGGGAATCGTTCACAAAGAGCTTGTACCTCAAGACTTCTACAGAGAGGTTCTTGAAAGACTTCAAAAAAGGGTCCGTATGTGAGATCAAACATCAAGAACAACTAGGTGTTCCATCACGACAATGCGCCTTGTCACACAGCAATATCAATAAACGATTTTTTGGCCAGTAAGAACATTACTGTGGCTCCTCAGCCTCCTTATTCGCGGACTTGAGTCCTTGTGACTTTTTCCTCTTCCCTAGACTGAAAAATCACCTCAAGGGAAACCTAAAAATATTCAAACGCTGCAAGCGGTCAGCTGAAGGCTATTTCAGTATCCAAGTTCCAGTACTGCTATGAGGAGTGGAGGAACCGTTTCCAGCGTTGTATTGCTTCTCAAGGCAGTTACTTTGAAGGAGACAATGTTGAATTGTAATTTTATTCGAACAAAAAAATTGAAGAAAATCAGTCTAATTACTTTATTTACACACCTCGTGTATGTTAACATCACGTAACCGGTTGACTGCAGGAGCGTGGAGGAGCTTGCAAGCAGCCAAAGATCGCTGGTCGGTAGAGAATCGTGCGTTTGCTGTGACACCATATGAGTAAGGAATCATTGACGCAAGCAAGATGGCAATGGCAATTTTGTGCTCGCTTCAATATTCGCCATTTACGTAACGGGTTGTCCGTGCAACTTATTCAAACATGAGTAAACAAGTTTCGTGTATCAGGTTTGACGTTAAACAATCCACCACCGCGGCTATCAAATGTAAAAAATGAAGAAAATGTGCAACGTGTACGTAATGCAGTAGTGCACGATCCTCGCTGATCAGTTCGCAAGCATGCTGCCACTTTAGGCAGAAGTAAGGAGTACGAGGTCGGACAAATATGAAACGGGATTGGCACTACTGCGGACGCTATAAGAAAATGACTGTTTCCAAATCATATCCAAATTGTAGCTGGAACTTTCGTCTACACGTAGCTAAAAGGGCATCCTTTCAGAACTTGCGTGGTAGGCTGTGCATGCGAATGAACAAGTTAGTGCAGCTGTCATATGTGACACAAGTGAAACATGGAGCAGACAGCGAACATTAAATTTTGTTTCAAATTGGGGAAAACGGCCACGGAGACGTTCGAGATGTTGAAAACTGTGTACGGTGATGCAGCCATCTCCCCTACTCGCGTTTTCAGTGGTTTGCCAGATTTCGTGAAGGTCGGCAGAATCTTTACGATGATCAAAAGCCGGGTCATCCGATCACAACGAGAATCCCGTAACGATCGAAAAAGTCCGATAACTTGTGGCGGCTGATCGACGACTGGCACTGAGAATGATGGAGCAGAAGCTGAGTATTAGCCGTGAAAACATTAGAACCATTTTGAAGAAAGATTTGAAGAAAAGGAAGGTCTGTGCCAAATTTGTGCCCCATAATTTGACCGCTGAGCAAAAAGCGCATCGAGTGGACACCTCCCGCGACTTCATTGCAACAGCCAACAGTGACTCAAATTTTCTGGATTCAATTGTTACTGGTGGCGAGTCGTGCTGCTTCCAGTACGATTCAGAAAGCAACAGACAAATCATGAAATGGCGATCGCAGACGTCTCCCAGGCCAAAGAAATTCCGTCCCCAAAAATCCAGAGTGAAGACCATGTTGATCACTGTCTTCGGCAGTCAAGGCATTATTCACAAAGAATTTGTGCCACCGGGTGTCACCGTTACTAGCCTGTACTACAAGGGTGTCATGACGCGTTTACTAAATCGCATTCGACGTGTGCGACCGCATTTGGCAGCCTCCGGCAAGTGGCACCTTTACACGACAATGCCCCTGTACTTTCTGCCTTGATTGTGAAGACGTTGTTGGCTACAAGAAATGTCCCGGTCTTAGAACATCTTCCTATTCGCCGGATCTGTCTCCAGCGGACTTCATGCTGTTTCCTCAGCTGAAATTGACCCTCAAGAGAAGGCGCTTTGAGGACGTGGAAGACATTCAACGGAATGTTACCGCCGAACTAAACGCACTTCCTGCGACAAGTTTAAGCCGGCTTTCTGCGACTTGTATCGTCGATGCCAACGGTGCGTAGAAGTCGAGGGAGATTACTTCAAAGGACGCTAGAGGTATTTTCACCTATGGCTACCTCACATGCTTTGTATTTGATCAATCCCGTTGTATATTTGTACGACCTCGTATGATCATAAGTAAGTCAAGACAAAAATGAAATTCCATCCCTATACGATTCAGATCACTCAGTTTCTGAAGCCTGATGATTACATCTACGCCAAAACAATGTTACAAAGATTTCGTAAAAATCGGTCTCTTGGAAACTTCTCCAACGAAGCTCATTTTCATCCGCAATAATGTGTAAATAAGCAGAATTGCAGATATTGGAACTTAGAAAACCACCATGCAGAAACATGAAGAGCAGCTCCACAACTCGAAGGCCACGGTACTGTTTGGAATGTCTAGCGCTGGAATAAGCGGGCTTGTTCTTACGGAGACAATCATACCCGAGCATTGACTGTGAATTGACAGCGTTATTGCTACATCCACATATAGTTAGAATCAACTATCCTAAACAAAGAACAGGTTGAAATATCCAGAGATGAAGTTGCTGAAACTATTAAAAAATTAGTAAACCCTAAAGCACGTGCAGAAACAGGAATTTACAACGAACTCCTAAAATATGGAGGAAACGCTCTTATGGAGAAAATCACTAAACTTGTACAAAAAATTTCGCGAGCAAATAGTACCTGGCAAATGGAAACTAACACCAGTATTTAAGAAAGGCAACAAGATGAAACCTAAAAAGAGGGATAAATCTAGTGAATACAAGCGTAAAACTAACAACAAATATTATAACGCATAAATTAAATAACACACTAAAATGACAGGATGAACAACAAGGGTTTCGTAGCGGACGATAATGTAACGATCCAGTATTCGTACGACAGCAAATATGAGAAAAGGCTCTAGAATTTAATAAAACCGCTTATATGTGTTTCATCGATCTGGAAACGGGCTTGAATAATATCCAACTAAATTACATCATAAATATACTATATGACATGTAAGTGCCGCAGCTCATAATAAAAACTATATGAAACATATACAAAGATAACACAATGAAGATTAAATACAATAATAACTTAACAGAAGTCATACCGTCACAAAAAAATGTAAGGCAAGGGCATTCATTAAGCCCGCTACGGTTTAAACTTACAACGAACGAAGTTATAAAAGTCGTAAAACAAAGTCATGGGTTCCAAATCGGTACAGAAAAATAAACACAACGTATTACCTAGTCGATGCAGCACTGATATCAGACAGAAAAGATCAATTACAGAGAATGCTACCATTATTTTTCAAGACTTGCAAGATATTTAACTTGAACATCTGTGCCAAAATCAAAAAAAATTAATAATGATCTCACAAGAGCCAGCAAAATGTAAGTTGGTAGCATGTGACAAACCTATACAACAGGTGACGAGGTGACGGAAATAAAAAAAAGGGAGTAACTATCACCGGCTATGGAGACTTAAATACAGAAATAGGGAAACACACCAAAAAAGCAAAAAGAGCAGCAGGCTCTCTTAACCACACTATTTGGAATAATCAGGACATAAGAAAAGAAATATAGTATACAGGGAATTTTCCTTTTATACATTGCCTATGTATACTTTTAAAAAGAACGCATCAATTACGCCTATTGTGTAGGCAACCAACTATACAGACAACTGAAGCAGCTGTGGCCGAAACAATCAAATTCATTTAAGGTTAAAAAATAAAATTTGTCTTTATTTAGTATTTTTTGCTATTTGTATACAACCATGTACAGTAAAGGCGAAAAAGTGGAAATTCTAATGTGGCATCAGAATGGTAACAGCTTAAGAACTAGACAGACTTATTTTCACTAAAATATCCAGAAAGACCTATTCCTTATATTCGAATCATACAAACAATTGTTAGAAAATTTTAATCAGAGGGATGCGTAATAAATTCCTATAAAATAAGAACTAAAAGTAATCACGTTTTAACCGATGCTACGTTGAAGAAAACCCCATAGTATCACTACGAGAAATAGGTTCACATTTTAATGTTTCTAAAACCTGGGTATTTATAATACTAAAAGAATTTAAATTTAATTAATAAAATCGTACAAATTTTCTAATCACCAACATCTATTCGATGGAGACAAAGAAAAAAGAAACATCTTTTGTGGAACATTCTTTAATTTGCTGAATGAACATGAATACATTTTAAATAAGATAGTTTTTAGTGATCAAGCAACTTTCACAATAAATGGAGAAGCCAATTCACAAAATTGTCGGTATGTATTATAATTCCTCATCTATCCACTATCTTGTATCCTGATAAACTTATTTCTTAGATGTTGGTCCCGCACTAACTGCCATTTACAAATCTTAACTCACAGTCAATACACTGGGAAAGTTAAGGTTTAGCTAGCAATAGTTCAAAATAAGCTTACCGGTCCATATTTTATTGATGCTAATCTCAATACAGCCAAATGTTTAGAGCTATTACGGAACGACATCATTCCGGCAACAGCTAACTTAAACATCGATGACCCGTGGTTTCAGATGGATGGAACCCCTCCGCATTCCACGAATGCTATAAGAAACTTTCTAAAAGACAGGTTTCCAGGACGTTGGATAGGAAGATTCGGTCCTATACCGTGGTGCCCGGGTTCTGCAGATTTGTCGCCCAATGACTTCTTTGCTTGCGGATATCTGAAATCAAAAATTTATACAAATATTCCAATACAAAGTATTGATGAATTTAAAGATCGCATACGTACGGAATGCAATAGCTTGAATCCCGACTTTCCTGCGAATTATAATAATAATAGTCGTTGTTGTTCAACTCGTTTTTTTTTTACTTTATTTAAACCAGTTCAACAAATACAATTTGTTATTCATGGCGGGATTACAAGGTACATCAATGTCGGAGTATCGTGGAGGCTACATCGTCACCTCTTAGAATTTGCTGGGTTGAGGAAGAATTGGCTTGGTTTTAACAAATGCTATTAATACGTTTTAATCATTTTCACTGTTACTGTTTGTTAAATATATATCCTGCGGTAGTTGTCGTTTTAGCCTCGTATGAATATGTTTACGTCTTAGTTGATATAGATCGGCACTTTCGCAGCTTTGTATATTGGCATGGAAGTTGATGGTTACTTTTTTCATGTATTCTTCAATTGTGTCCATTTTCAACTCTCGGTGAAGTTGGTTGTTTGAAATAAACCAGGGTGCATCAAGCGCTATCCTAAGCACTTTGTTCTGGAGTACTTGGATTTTATGAAGGTTTGACATGGATGAGTTCCCCCATACCATGCTTGCATACATCACCAAAGGTCGAATTAGAGAATTTATAAAGAATTAAGGTACAGTCCGTTTTGAGGTTTGATTTTCTATTGATGATGGGATACAACTGCTTTTAACCGGGCATATCCTAGGTTTAATTTCTGGAAAATATGGTAATTCCAGGATAATCGGGTGTCAAGGTGAACTCCGAGATATTTTGCAGCTCCTTCTTTTGATTTCCATTGTATGGGAGTTCCATTTACCATAATCAAAGGAGGGTTGTGAATTTTTCTCAGCGTGAAGATTATCGCTACACATTTAATTTTATTAATTTTGAGATTCCATTGTTTAAACCATTTGCAAATTGTGTTGGTAGCTATCTGGAGCGGACTTATGGCTTCGGCTAGATTTTCCTCTTGTGCCAATAGAGCTGTGTCGTCCGCAAACATCGCTAGGTTTACTTTAGTTGGTGGAACATCGTGCATGTAGACATTGAACAGGATAGGTCCTATAATACTACCTTGAGGTACGCTCGCTCGGATTTTCTTAGTTTCGGAAATTTCGTCGTGGAGTTTAACAGCGAAGCTACGGTTGTCAAGGAAGGAGAATAATGTTGCTTTCAAGTATTCTGGTAAGTCAAGTCGTAGAAGTTTATATTTAAGCCCGTGGATCCACACTCGGTCAAAGGCTTGAGAGATATCAAGGAACATCGCCGTTGTGTAATTCTTTCGTTCGAACCCTTCTTCTATGAGGTCTGTGATTCTTTGGAGTTGATGGCAGGTGGAATGGCCGCGTCTGAATCCGAATTGGAATGATGGTATAATGTTTAGATTTGCAACTTGGTCATTTAGTCTTATCAATATTATTTTTTCTAATAATTGAGATAGTGCTGACAAAAGGCTGATAGGTCTGTAGCTCGAGATGTCATTCTTGCACTTCCCTGGTTTGGGAAACATGAGTACGTGGGCATATTTCCACTTAATTGGGAAGTAGCCCAACCTTAAGCACGCATTGAATAGGCTTGCGAGGTATGCTAGAAATCTTCGAGGTAAGAATCTGAGCATCCTATTTGATATTCCATCCGGGCCAGGAGATTTTTTGGTTGGTAGGAATCTAATGATTTCAGACAGTTCGTTTAGACTAGTAGGTGTAATGTTATTGCTTGGAATTGGAAGATGGGTTTCTGTGTAGTTTATTACATTGTTTGCGAACGTTGGTGTGCTGTAGTTTAAGGGAGTAAATGTAGCTTCCAGATGGTTTGCGAAACCTGCGCATTTTTCTTCATCTGCCACAAGGGTTTCGTTGTTAGCGTTGATTGTTGGAAGTTCTTGCGGCGTTCGTGATATTTTTCTGGTAGTTTTCCACATATCTGGATCTCCTGGTTCAAAGGTACTAATATAGTGCTGATATGAATTTATTCTAGTTGCATCCAGTTCCCTTTTAATTTTACGTGATAGGTTGTTCACTACAGTTTTGTTTGCAGGGTTTCTCGTGCGTTGCCACTCACGGCGCGCCGCACTCTTTTCTTTGATTAAGTTGATTATGTAATTTGGGGGTAAATTGTGGTTTATTGGTCTTTTATTATTTTTTGCCTTATCAACTCGTTTTGATTTACTTATTTAATATAAATACTGCATCAACATAACCTTCATACTCAAATAATTCACAACTACAATGACGTTTGCTTCTGTTTTTTAGTTGTGGGTATAGTTAGTTGCCTACACAATAGGCGTAATTGACGCGTTCTTTTTGAAAGTATACATAGGCAATGTACACTAAAAAGAAAAAATCCCTGTATGTAAAAGCACAATACGACCAATACCAACACACACAGCAGAATCAAACCATAATAAACATATAAAAGTAAACAGCAGATGGAAGCTATAGAAATGAATAGATTGAGAAGAATAGCTGGACAACATAAATATAAGGCAACCTTGTAAAGTCGACTACATTAGCGACTGGGTAGCATATAGAAGAAAGAATGGGACGCACACATAGAAAGAATGGACGAAAGTATAGTAGAACGAATTGCACGAGATGGTAAACCTGGAGGAGGAAGAAGTATCGGACGACCCAAAAAATGATAGAGCGATGCCGTCCAGTAGTATGGTAAAGAATAGGCTGCTGGGCTACCTGACAAGATAGAAGAAGAGCAAGAAGACATATTGCCATTGTACGAACAAGGTTTCTGTTATCAATGTATGACAAGACGATTCTTACATAAAAATAACCCTTGCAGACCCCAGGACTAAATATCCTTTAAAAAATCTTCTAGATAGAGGGATATTTTTTCCCCAACTATTGCTAACTCAACTAGAGATGGTACAAGGAACTGAACCTGTCCTTTCGGAATAGTTACGCGCCCACTGTTCGGCCGAACAGTTCGCAAAGTCTAAATGTAACAGTTGGGACTCCGGACCTATACGGAGCACATGATTGGTTTAACTAACCTTGGCGGGTGCATCGGCCATATACGTTTTTTCGTTTTCTGCCACGAATGCAGGTGTCCCGCACCTTAGTTTTACCTTTTACGTTTGCTGTCGCAACCGATTCAGATTATTTTAGACTTTACGTGGAATCAGAACATATTTGAATAAGTTATTTATTTGGCAATAATTTTACGATTGCAGTTGTATATATTGCCGTGCGATAATTAAATTTTTCTACAAACTTCAGTAAAAGTTTAATTTTTAACGCATGCTGGCAGTGTTGTAATGGTACTCCCTTTTTTTAACTCTTTGTGGATGCCCTCCAGCTAGCTCAGTGATGTCTGCAAGGCGGTCCAGCTAACGGGTAGCTTTCCCAACACGTAAACTTTTTTACTCTTTTGCTCAGTTCGACAAATTAAACACCTAAATGCACTTATAATACGATGTTTATTATAAGTAATTATCCTATCCACCCTACCTAGCTAATTATTCTAAATACATAAAGATCAAAACACGAATATACAAACTTAATTCTAACTTATCTTAACTGCTGGCTCAGGGCAAAGTCGGGCCCGTGGTAGTTCGCTGCATGGGCGGGGTGGTTCCGTCCTGAGGTGGCCGGCAATAGACAGTCCGCTCGAGTCCTGGTGGACTTGGATTCCCACTCACGTTGGATCTCGCACTTATTGTTAGCCGCACTAACGCACGCCAAAAACACTTATTGGTAACTTGGTAACGTCGACTTCTTCGGTAACCCAATGCTATTTATTCGCTTTTATCGCTAAACCCACAACCTGTGACCAAGGGTGGTTTTTCTCCGTGGGTTCTCTTCGGCAACTCGGTGCCGTCTGCCTCCACTTTCCATGTCCACTCTCGTTCCTTCGGCTACTTTCTCAAGCCTTCCTGAGATCCTGCCGATGTCCTCAGGATACTTGTATGGTCCGGCGTCTCCTGCGTGACCGGAACAAAAGGTCGATCCTACCGCTTGGACGCCTACCACTGGCCGTTTAACTAAAACTACTGTCCAATACAGATTTACAAGCCGCTAATGTATTTAGGTTTACCATGATGTGATCTTCCAAGAAACTCAGCAGCTAGAAAAACTGACCCATTACAGTGTCTAAAATGTCATTTCATGGCACTGGTGCTAAAAGTAATTTACTTTTAGCACTAGTGTTAAAAGTAAATGATGTGATTTACTACTAACTCGCGACATTATAAAAAAATTAAGAAATTTTAAATCAAAGGAATATTTATTTACTTAACTAAATGCACC
The DNA here is from genome assembly GCA_014611495.1 of Limonius californicus. Lineage (NCBI taxonomy): Eukaryota > Metazoa > Arthropoda > Insecta > Coleoptera > Elateridae > Limonius > Limonius californicus. Next base: position 13,541 of record JABXWE010006861.1, read on the forward strand.
TACAGTTAGAGAAACTGCAGTTAGAAAAAGTAATCTGAAGTGGATAGTGTTTTGCTTGCAAACAAAAAATTTTCTTCGGCACTCTCACGAGATTTGAAGTTACTTGTCAACAAACAACCGAATTTTCATTACCTTAGCAACAATAAACATGAATAATTGGGTTTCAAAACGATATTTTATAAATTTAATAACGTAAGAAGTGCATTGATTTGCACTTTTAATGGTATTTGTAGAAAAAATAGTGTATGATATATGTGCTAAAAGTAATTTTATTTTGTTCCCTTCTCACAAAATAAAATATCACTTTCAGCACTTATATCATATATAACTATTATGCTGTGATACAAATAAATTAAATAAACACTATAATAATATTTATATCGTTGGTTGGAGCAAATAAAATACAGGTGACTGGTTAAACCTACACATTAGGCGCCATAAAACAATATCAAATCCTTAATCGAAATATCCTCCTCTAGATGAATATCAAAAATAAACAAATTCATAAATTGTTTAACCAACACGAAATCAAATAAAATCGCACCAACCTTATTGTAGATCTCGGGGTCGCTGTTATAATTGGGTGTACTGTGTGAACTCGTGCAGCTGGTAGCTAACCAAGTACACACACAAAGAAAATCCAAGAAAATTATTACATAGATAGCAAAAATCAATTTCAATATTATCAGTGCGTTCCCTTTTATAACACAAAATACTAACCAAGTACATAAATTCAACATAAACATAATAAAACACCAATTATTTTATCTATCTTTCCAGTTATTTATATTATTCCTTTGTAAGAAACATCTACCTCATATTAGTTGACCGCAACTTTGGTGGAATGCAGATCTGTTCGGCATTTTCAAATCAGCTACCCTTGGCACGTCCGGTCCTTTAACACGTGACAATCTGCACCATTCAACGCAGTAAACACGTTGTCCGGGGTTTTTGTTGTACAAATTAGTGCAGTTAATTGTTTTTTGATATATCCAAATCTCAGCCACATGTAAGTAAATTAAGCTCTTAATACCACTTTCGCATAAGGATACCATTGATTGTTCACTAAAACTTGTATGAGTAATATTAACGTCTTAACCTCCAAATTATTTCAAAGTAAAATTCCTTATTGTAGTTTCTTGTTGTAAGTTATTCTTCCATTTTTAATATTTCGAAGCATTTCTTTTATTTATTTATTTATTTATTTATTTATAATTAATATATTTAATTAATTGTAGCTTCCAAATATTTCACAAGTGACATTGACGTTTGTGTCAAACCTGTCATAATAAAATTATCGACCAGCTATAACAACTCAATATCGATAAAATAATTGAAGAATCCATGCCCACTCCTAAATTTCCATAAAACTGGAATTTTTCCAAGATTTTCACGATTTATCGAACGCAAGTGGAAGAAAATACTTTAGATGCGTAGATACACATTAACACATTCATTTTAATTTAGATACACTATCTTAAATTCACAAAATACAAATTTAGCGGAACGACAAATTTAGCGTCCGCTCATCTCGGTGGTCAGAGTGCAACTTTTTTTTGTTTTTCAAGATAAAATTAATCGTTTTTCGTAAGTTGCCAGCAACTACTAAATACTATCAAATTTTTTCGTATCCTCAAGGGCCTCCTCCGATCAGGAGTAAGCATTAAAATTGACCAAAGTAAATGCAAATATTTAGAAATTACAATAACTTTCTTATCACTAAAATTACACAAAAAAGGAAATCACCAAAATATTCCTTACAAAATGTGACAAATATCGATATCCACACGGCATATTTCTGATAAGACATTTGGAAATTGACAATAAAATTTACATTAAATTATAAATACATTATTCAAAACAATTTCAATCTTAATCAAAATTAGCACAAACCTTCCTCATACACATAAAAGACATTATTACAAACATATTTTTCTCAAAAGAAAAGTATTAAATTAACAAATTTACATTTTAGAATAAAGCTGTCAGAATTATTACATTTTTACCCATATTTGTTAAATTACAGCTGAAGAATTCACAAATAAGGTTGTAAAATATCCGCTATGGGTTTCTGAAGATGAATATCAACCAAAACAACCAGCTTTGCTACTAGGAACCAAGTTCTACAGCTATACGAAACCAAAATCAAGATCGGAAACATTAATTTACTTCGTATTTGGCCTATATGTGCCTAAACATTTTATTATCTTATAGAGTAGCTTAATATAGCTTAAGTAGATTTAGTAATAGGTTAAGAAATCTCAATTAGAACATGTTGTAACACAGTAATATAATAGTTAAAATTCATCACTAAACATTAAACGATAGGATAATCGATATATAATCTTAACGCATATTTCGAAATAATCATACTGTACAAAATTCTGAATGTCGCACAGTAGATCAATAGGAACGGAATAGCCGCTATTCCGTTCAGACTGTTCTGCTTCCGCGGCATTTCACACAAATGTCGACTCCGGAGCCGTTTAGGCTCGGAATAGGTATTTGGTATAGGTTTGTACCCGATAAAACCGTTGAAAAACGTTGTTCAGTACCATCTCTAGTCTCGACAGACATGTGATGATTATGGATGTTGATCCTCTAAGCTAAATGGTTTTTTTCACTGTTTTTCTCCATCGATCTCGGTTGGCAGTAATTCGTATAGCTTGTTACATCTCGGTATGAAGCAATCTTTTAATCGCGTCTGCCCGACGAGTTGTTTGTGATGAGTTTATCCTCTTTCTCGATCGGGCTATCCGTATACCATTCGTTTTTCAAGACTGCTACTGTGATTTATTTGTCGAAAATATTTGAATACCTATTCTAGTAGACGTTGCTGGAAAGTTTCCTTGCAGGCTTTATTTCAGCAAGTATCGATGCATTAGATCTGCTTGCCTCCCATGAGTTCAGATATCATTTTTCTCTATCCATCTACTCTTTGACGATGTGCTTCTTCCATTGTCCAAGTTACAATCGCATAGTTAAAAACGAGAAAAGCAAACGATTGTATTAAGTTCATCTCTGCGTTGCGTGTACTGCTTTTATTGTTCTCTCCATTTTTCCAGTTCAGGTATAAATGCAATATTTTTTCTTTATTATTATTATTATTATTATCGTGATACACTTTCATATTTAAAGTATTAGGGAAGCAAATAATTGACCCTTAGGAATACGCCATTGAAATCTCACGCGCCGTCGCTCAAGTCACTATATACCCTGTACAATAGCCCTTAATTAAGGAAATGCGAGTGTTCGAAAGTGGCGTATGCACGATATTTAATATTTTTTATGTATTTACAAAATTCGTGTTTAATGCCTTTAATGAATTGTATTTTTTTTTGTATTCTGTTGTTAATAAACATATAGCAAAATTTAAATTGTAATGAGATCCGCCGTTATAATTAAAATTTTTTACGTACCTGTTTTTGTGTTACGAAAGTGTAATGAGCTGCTCCTATCTAAAAGAGGTAGTTAAGCATATTAGGGAAACAATTATTTTGAAACCAAATATTCAAAATGTAAAAAGCACATCCTTATATTTTTATAATTTGTCATTATGGTTTTGGTATTGCAGGATCCGCTTTCGACTCACAGAGAACGAAACTTGACATTCTGTAAAATATATAGAAAGCAGCAGCGCTAAGTTTTCTAATCAATATAAAACTAGTCCGCAAGTTTATGCCAAGGACATAGAGGACCCACAGCTTAACTTGAGCTCTGAGCTACGAACCTCTACGAACACTGCTATTCACTACATTTACTAGACAGAATACCTCGTTGATTTGCTATTGCCTTGCCAGATAGCACGGCCGTTGAATATCTGAAGCGCTAGAATTGAACTCTGCACTTAAACTTATGATATTTACGTAAAGTAAATCCAGCAACATACCTAACTGAGCAATATTCAAATGTGTAATTTGATTGATCATTCTTGATCCGTATTGAAATTTATTTGCTGCAGTAAACGGCGTTCGTTGTTCTGTATTACTGCAGCAGGAGTTCGTTTAAAGGTACTTTATAATAATTAAAAATAAATTCGTTCTCGTCGTCGTTACAATTAGAACTTGTCGTGCTTTTTCGCAAATTAGAACGAACGAGGTGTCTAAAAGATTTTGCAGTCGCGTTTTGGTTGACACCGCCTTTACTTCACCTATGTGATGTGAGTAACTAAAGATAGCAACCATTTTGCCGAAAATTGTTACATTCATTTAAAATTCGCCGCTGCATTTAAGTTGGTCACAATCCAATTGCCGCTCCATAGGCATTAAAAACGTTATTTTAATTGCCAATTTTATGATGGTTACAGTTTTCGTTATTATTTCCTTTGATAGATTAATTTATGACCAGACCAATCTCGAGGTTTTTCTTTGTAAGCTAGATTTGCCAATCAGAAATCAATTTCCAAGAATTCCCTTGTTAAACAATGCTACATTTAAGAAATGTTTTCAGGCTTCTCTCGGAGGTCCCACGTGGTCACTTTCGTTCTAGAACAAAATTAAGCTTGGGGTTTGTTTTTTGCGGTGGAGGGGAAAGTCAGTGGGCACTAGACTCTTAGGCCGGAAAGACGTTTTTTCCTGATAACGGAGCTTTTCGCGGCTGCTCTGCTATATCCAGCTTTACCATATCGTAGTTTTGCTTTGGGCAAAAAGAGAATCCCGACGAAGTCGGATTTGAATATATATTTAGCAGTGTTAGCCTTAATGTAGAGCAATTAAGTGTAATTGTTCTTTCGATTTATTCGGATACAAGCGAATTGATCCCGTAAAAATGGTGCTTCGTTGTTTCACTAGATTGATCCCACGCAAGTGGAGGTAAATTAATTTCCCAGGGGTGTACCAACGGATGTCTCGTCCCAAAGTTTTCTGAAGCCGTCTACCTTTCTTTTCCTTCCGGACCGGGAAATAGCACCAAACCGTACCTGCATCTGTTCAACATCTCGACATTGTGCCTGTCTCCGTCTCCTTACTACAAATCAAGGTAAACAAACTAAGTTTTTTTGTTGCGAAGAAAGTACCAGTTTTTTGTGTAGTGAAAAAAACCCCTTTTTTTAACGCGTAAACTTGCAAAATTCCAAGTGACTGAACCTTTTTGTTGTTTGTAACAAGAGGGACCTTCAGCCGCAGATAGTTTTTTTGTATTACTATATGTAAAGATGAATTATACATACTATATTGTCTTATTCGTGTAAGCTCCGACGCCATTGGCCGCGTAGTCGTTTGGACAAATTACGTGCGAGCCCCATGACTTGAGCGCTCAAAGTAACTATATTTGTACTATAGAGTTATTAAAACCACTTTTTGCTGTCATTCTTTTGTATGGTCATCTCCAGTCGTTTAATTATATGTATGTTAAAATTTACTGCCTCTTTTATTATTGTGCATTCTGTATTTATGTATGTACGACTTTTGCAAGCTTTATAAAAATAGGAGGGAGATATAATAAAGGTGAGTCCGATTCCCGTAAACTGCTGGCCCTCGTCCTTCCACGAGGATCTACAATCAGCTGTATTTGGAAGGTGGCGCCCACTAATTTTGACCCACTCTGTACACAACTAGAAAGATTTCTTCCTGTAAGCGATTTCCGTGAACTCCCCCTACTCCTCTGAGCTAAGCTGCAGGCCTTTTTTCACCTATCCTGTTGCGGGTCGACGAAAAGCTCGCTTGGCCCGTAACAAAATTCCCGAACACCAGGCACGAAAAAAAAGATTGTGCCAAAATGAATGCTCTTACAGGTATAAGTGAAAATAAGTCGTGTTCCCTGTCGGTATAACCCTTCGCACGATTTTAACTGTAACCATATAATAGATAATTAAAAATAATTCCTAATCTTGTACGCATAAATTATTAATAATTGCAAATCTGTGCAAATTTGATATTCAGATCGAAAATTATGTAAATGCATAAGCTATCATATGCCACTCAAATTTACTTGCAAAGCCTTTATTAGAGTTGTTTTCAATTAATATAATAATCAAAAATTACCGGTGAAGGAAGACCTATGCCAGTTTGCTATTTAGCTGTAAATATTATGTAAATGCAAAACGAGCACCGCAAGAAGTAATTTAAGCCGTAGCTGTCTGTTTAACAGTTTTGTTATAACTCTTATCTATTTTCTTTTAAGGTTGAATTGAAATCACAAAAACAAACACTTACATAACATTACATGTATGTAGTAAATTTTTAACACGTAAAGTCTAATGTTATCTAGTACTTCATAATTGGTTAAAAATCAATTGGAATCTAATTTTATAATAATTACAAGACCTTGTACACTAAAACACCTTACAGTAAATTGAAGGCTGAAATGCATTTTATATCGTTAATTCCTGATGTACCACTAACAATAATTTTTTAAAACTAATTCATTATTTATAATTCAAATATTTTAGTACAAAAGTACAGATAAGTTTCGAATCAAAACTGTTACACCGCTACAGGTTACATCATTTCTTGCAAGTTATGTAATGCGAACCGATGACACTGCACAGATGGCATTATCTTGCTTCGTAGAATAAGAGCAAGCTTAGAAACTATAATAAGGTGTGAAATGTAAATTAGCTTTTAGTCTGAATTTGCAATCTAGTTACTTCACGACTCCCTTGAAGATCAAAATAAAGTTTTTAAAAAACCATTTTACCTTCATCGAAACTTAATTGGCGCAGTCGGTAGGATGTGCGGAGTTTAGTAGTTTTATCTCGTAAAAAAACGTTCGAAAAACAAACTTGTGTTTCAACACTTTACCGCACATTCGAAAAATTGTACCGTTTGAAGATCGACTACAGCCCAGCAGAGGACAAGCATCGCCGAAGCTGAGCAACATACGATATTCAACATTTCCTGACTATCGAAGTCACCTGGTTCATCGAGGACCGCCTGATCATCGAGATCAACAGAACCACCGAGCATTATTGGTGCAGTCCAATCAACAGGACTACCGACCCAGAGGACGTAGATCCGATCACCGATTTCAAGAAATCACCAAATATTGCAGTAAGCAATAAAGTTTTTACTTAGTGGCAAAGTGAAATTTAAAAATTTACATAAATATTACTAACCTAGAATTGATTTATCTTTAAGTTCAAGCAAATATTGGTAAGCGAGATATAAAGCGAAACCATTAGGTTTTATAAGAAGCTTTATTACTCAATATTTGTGTGTAGGACCCTTGAATTAGAGCCCCTAGCATTAACACTAATGTAAAATTAAAATATCAAAATTGCGTAAAAAAACGATCAAATCATATTAGTTTATACAAAATAATATTGTGCGACCGTCTCGATTAACATTAAACGTTAATATGGTAGACCCAACACGCGCAGTATTTCCTGCAGGCTTTCATGTGGCCATGTGACCACACAACCTGGTGCATATATCAATAAATTGCTTCTTTCTTCAGTGAGAAATAAATTAAAAGGCACTGCCTTGGAGATAATTACAGGATACGAATTTAATACTTGGAAAGATTTAAAAAATGTTTTAATAAATAATCTTGGCGACCAAAGGTCGGAATTAAATTTAAATATAGACCTATCACGCATGAGACAAAATTCAATAGAATCTCCTATTGATTTCTATAACCGTGGTAGATCATTATTAGCCATGTTTAACTCTAAAATTTCACTTGGAGCAGAACATACAGACATAAAAAGATATAAATTATTAAACGTCAAGCCTGGCTTTAAGAGCGTTTGTCAGCGGATTAAATGAACCATTTGGCAGTTTCATTAGGTGTAGAAACCCCGATACATTAGAAAACGCAATCACAATTATTAGAGAGAACTAGATATTCGCTATTCACAAAATTTAAATAAAAGTAATTTTAACTCAAACTCACACTTTGTTTCACACAATCCATACACACCCAAACCCCAATACTTTGTACCTCAAACTTCATATATACCCCAACAAAATTTTGTACGTAGAAATAATACTTTTTATCAAAACAGAAACCCAACTATAAGATTAAATCCCAATCAAGCCCCATGTAGTTTCCAAATTATCAAAGACCATTTGGCAAATCTAGTCAAAACGTTTTTGCCCTTCAACGTGGTTTAAAACCAAGCAACCCAGTAGAATCAATGCAAGTTAGTCAGATTCAAAAGAGACCTGCAACGCAACAAGTAGGCAACCCAAATAAATTTAGAAATAACACAAGAAATTTCCCAAATTATAATCAAAATGCAAATAACCGTTTTAACAATCAATCTACGATACCTTATATTACACAATCGAATCAGCCCCGAAGCTTCGATTTCGAAGAATTATATCACTTAGGTACTTCAAATCAAGATGAATATGATTATTCAGAAAATAATCACGAATATAACCCTGAATATGATTACTCGGAAAATAACCCTGAATATAATCCTGAATATAACCTAGAAAACGAAAGATTTGGCGAAATCGCGGGAAATAAAATCAGTTTCAGTAAAGTGTTTGAGAGTGCAAGATATGTGATAGTACGTGTTATAGTGTTTTGTGTCTGTTTTCTATTCGTCCAGACTGTTAGGGAAGACCAAATCCAGTCTACTTGCACATAAAACATAACATATTTTTATCAATTTGTTTATAGGATTATGGAGCAATTGGTAACAAACAGGGTATTTCAAAATTGTACCCATATTTTCCAAAATTCAATTCACCGATATTCGCAGTATTCAATACAAGGCATGACGCTCTAACTTCATGTACTGCACCAGACTTATAAAAAATCCGTGTGAATGAAGTTTGTAACTACTTAGTTACTCCATTGTTATTTCCTCTGGGATTCCTACGATTTCATTCCTGTGGATAATGTTTAATTATATTTCATTTCTATGTTTCTATAGAATTGGAATCGTGCCAACGGAGGGAATAGGAGGGACTACATGGAAGTGAAGAGGACAACGCACAAACATAAGGTAGGTCCCACGGCGTTGGAAGGAATTTCAAGGACGCAAGACTTCTCTAGGTGAGTTGGAGCATATAAATCTCTTTTTAAGGCAAGGTTTGGTAATATTTGTCCACACCCCTAGACAGCTATGTTAGAAAGCCAACGTATTAAATTAAGAGATTTTTAGTAAGTTATTTTACTTAAGCCCTTGCACTTAAGTTTTTAGAAAATTAATTTACAATCACTCTGTAGAGCTTAGCAACGACCTGGCTGTTTTTCTCTGCTTATCTAAATTATATAAATCTTTAATAACATTCTGTTACAGCAATTCGTTATTTAATAAAAAGTCGTATGCTACTAACTGATTTCGGATGCTTTTGACTACTTGACGTACATCATAGAAAAAATAAGTCGTTTGATTTCCTGCTTCTAAAAAAGGTTTTTTGTTTTAATTTCTAATTTTGAAATGGTTGATCTGTTATTAGATCTTTGATCACAAACTCCCGCTTTCACAATAAGACCACATTGTTGTAATATATATAAACACATTTTAAGTAAGGCCATTATATGTCCCGAATTAGTTGAGTTTTTAATTAAAAAATAGTCGGTGGAATTTTCCATCTATTAGTTAATCCGGCAGCCATAAACAGTAGAGCTTCTGACGAGTATGCATTTTTCCTCCAAGTTCTCCAATATCTTCGAGGCCTTCGATAAAATCGTGTTTCTTACTGTAATCCAAATGCTTTTTGAGTGAAATTTTGTTAAACATACTGTTTTCGAAATTCGCAGAAATATGTCTTCTGCGAATCCAAGTAGAATAACAATATTGTTGAGGTATGACTGTAGAGTCGATACGCCGGGCAGATATTCCATTCTTTTTTAAATTTCTATATGACGATGGTGAAGAATAATAAATGTTCATTGCCAAATTAACCATTTCTGGCTCCCATTGTTAGCGGGATGTGTGAGACAGTTGCATTCTAAGAAACGCATTATTTTTGGTTTGATTTCTGCACATTTCCGTAGACATTTTTTTTACTGGTTTTCGTAACCGTAAAACTTCTAATGTTGGAGACAAAGTGGATGAATCTCTGACATTTTCGGTTTTCGTGAAAGTAGAAACAGTAAGACGTTCATACATTTTCTGGCTTTTGGTACATCTCAACAAAAGTGGTTCAGCATCGCAAAATGTAGTTGGGGAAACATGCTGCGGTTGCTTAGGAAGCAACAGTTCCCGCGACGAAATTATTTTATTGTTACAATTTTCAATCGGATTCTCAGTAGAACTCCTAAACATTTCGGATAAGTCGTGGTTTTAACACATTAATGAATGCCGACTCATCAAATTGCGTTTCGCAAAATCTTCCACCGTTTCAGTTCTGTTGGTGACATATCTAACAAAGCAGTGTCACCTGTAAAAATTGAAAAACCTTGTTATGGAAATAAGAAACAGTATATAACGTGGGCAATTGGCTACCGTAACAATCATATTAAATACTTCAAAAGTTGCTGTTTAGAAATAGATTGTATATACGAAACAAACAAGAATAAACATATAATTGTACAACTATTCGCTGTTATTATATTCTTAAAAATTTAATGTAATACATTTACCATGAGTAAGCAAAATGGGTTAATTTTAAGATAAATGAATGATTATGTGCACCTTGACCATGATTGTTTGACTTAATGAAAAAAATATCAAGAAATTAATTACGTAGTTTGCTGACACCCTGTACAGTAACTGGCAAGGAAAATAATCCAAAAATGAATATTGGGTAATATTAATCCCTGCGAAATTCAAACTATTACTGCTTCGTCTTTTTTTTAATTTATTAAAACCGGATCGGCTCACATGGGCCATACACAGTAATATTGGATTAGTATTAGGTTACTATAAAATATAAAACATAAACATTATACACAAATATGGTAAAGGGCTAGTTTATTGCGCACTAGTCAAATGGGTGGGCATCTTTAGTCGCTGTCACTTAGTACCACGTCCTGTGGGAGACGAGGTTTCAATCGAAGGTTTATTGATCGTTGTCCTAGTGTGTAGTGATCGGCAGTTGGGCTGGTTCTTAGGTTTTCCATGCATTTTTTGGTGGTGCTTTTGATAAAATCTTGGATGTAGGCAATATTCAGTTCGCGATGTAGCTGGTCATTGCGGATGAACCAAGGAGCGTTGGTTGCCATTCTGATGACCTTGTTCTGAAACACCTGCAGTTTGTTAATATGTGTTTTTGACGCAGCACCCCACACTACACTGGCATACATAAGAGCCGATCGCAGGATGGATTTATATATTAGCAGGGCGCACTCGATTTTCAACGGAGAGTTTCTGTTTAGGATTGGGTACAACAATCTTAACTTATGATGACAGTCATTTACTTTGGAGTTTATGTGTATCCCCCAGGTTGATTTTTGGTCCAAATAACTCCCATGTATTTTACAGCCTCATCCTTTGGGTTCCATGGGATGATATTACCATTGATAACAATGGGGATTGGATTTTGGAATCGACGGAGAGTGA
>JABXWE010006862.1:0-17995 GCA_014611495.1 Limonius californicus
GGTAAGAAAATGACAATTAGATGTTTAGTTAGATACGTAGAAATATATTTTTCAGGCTGATGATAAAGACAGCGGAAAATATGGCAAATTAAGATACGGCTTGTCGGGGAATAAGAGTAGTGACTATTTCAGCATAGATGCTACCTCTGGCATGATAAAAACTAAGAAAAGTTTTATGGATATTGATTCCGAAAGCTTACCTTTCCGATTAATAGTGAAAACGAGAGATAATCCCAATGGAACATCTGACTTTAACGAAATCCAAACACCTCTAATAATCAATATAGTATCCGATTCAAACCAAATGATCTTAGTAGTAGGAGATGCCAAACCAGATGTAGTAGCTACAAAATTGGATACGTTAACGCATGTAATACAGGAGCAAACAGGGCTCATAGTTGGAATAGAAAAATTAAGTGCACGGGAATACATTGGTGGAAATGGGACTTTGGAAACAGATCCAGCAGCCACCGACGTTTGGTTTTATGTGATTGATCCTGAATCCGATTCAATACTTCCTGTTAATCATACTATCGTGCAAAGGTAAGAACTAAACAATAAACGTTCATGCAAAAAACATGTAAGGATTTTAAAATTTATTAATCTATTACAATCTATGGGAAATTTATTACAATCGTATCGCTATTAATGAATATCCCAAATATTGAAAAATGTTTGCAACAATTTCTAATAGTTACATGATAAATGTTTATAATATATTTATTGCATTGTGTAACATGTACGATCAAAGAGTTTTTGAGAAACCTAAGGCACAAATTTTAAAAACAATAAACTACTAAATTCCTAAACAAATCTTTAATTAGGTATTACATAGGATTAAAAAAATTTCTACATCATTCCTCAAACATTTATTTTTGAATGATACTCTGCGTATCCTGTTGTACTATAATGCAACACATCTTAAATAATTTAAATATTTGAACATGTTTGGTAGCTTTGGCATAGTCAAATGATCTTTCTCTTTACGGTAGTTGTGCTTATACAAGATGTAGTAGCCAATTAAATTATACTGGGTGAACCAAATATCACCAAATTTTACAGCACTGAAATACAAGTGACGATTTATGTATAAAGATGTATCCTACGGTGTTTAGCCCCGCTCAAGAAAAAAGATAAGGAAGAACCGGTTTTACTTTATATTTTTGATATTGTTATAGTTAGTAAGAAATTTTGGAGAGCTACGTAAGTGATAAAAATGCATATTTTGACTGACCGTAACTTGCCACCTACAGCTATAAAGGGTTTTTCTAAAAGTAGACCAGTGATTTTGTTACACCAATTCTTTTATTCGTAACATTTCGGAAAATGCGTATTCATTTTAGTAACCTACATTCAACAACAGATGTTCGTTAAAAACTCATTCAAATGAGTACTTTCTCAGATATTTGAGAAGTTCCCAAATATAATTAGGATTGTAAATAAGTAGTTTTTTATATATTATTCACAATAGTAAAGAAGTACAATAATGCAGGTAATAGTTACAGATGTAATTCACTATAAGTGGGCATTATCAAAATATCCTTCTGAATATAATATAGACTTTCTTGAATCTTTGATAAATTTTTCTGTTGTATTAATCACTAGATATACGTGGGTCAGACGTTCCCATAAATAAAAGTCTTATGAGTTTCAGTCTGGTGGGCTAGTTGGCCACATACTAAGCCCTCGTTGGCCTATCCATCAATTAGCATAATGTTTCTTTAATCAGTTAGTAGTCTAATCTGTTAATAGAACAACCCTCTTTTGTGGGCAGCAGTTACTCCTTCAAGTTTCGAGTGGCACACCTTAGGAAGTGCATTTGCAAACAAATCTATGTAGGGTCACTAAAATTACGCATGTATATCTAGCATGCTCTGATGGCAAAGCTTAGCGCAAGTATTAATATAAAAACTTCCTAGAACCCATTAATTTTAGCAATATGAAACATTTTGCAAAAAATTTGAATTTGGCTTATGCTCCTATAAAAATCAACGACAAAATCCCATCACTTTTGTTGGTGATGGCATGGGGAGCTTGCGCATAAATATATGTCGTTGACTTTTTACAAAGTTGTAATAAAATCTCCATAGTACGGCGACGTATCCAGAACCTTTTACTTAGAGCACATACCATTTCAATAAGTTTGAGCCGAACATACATATTTCTTATAAGTAATGATAAGGAAAAGGCAGTAAATAAACAGTCAAAATTCATAACAAGTTCTTATAGATTTGTTTCCCAGTGCAACCATTATATCAATTAAATCGTATCTGCAAATTAACTGGCATTACGAATCAACCCATTTAAGACGTTTTCATCACTAGATCATTCATGAATATATTTAATCACAGAACATCAGAACGAATTTCCCACAAAATAAAAAATGACAAAAATTAACCCTCTCCACAGCAAGGAAAATGTAACCGTCACAGTAAAAATACGTATTTTTTTAGTTTCATATCTCACGAACAATCAATAACATACTTTTGCCGAAAATGTAAAGAGAAAACCTGAATTTTACACCCTGTTTAGGGAAGATATCCCCCTATCTAAGTCCTATGGGACATACACATATATTGATTAAACAATGTTGACTTATTTTTCCACGCTATTTTACGTGGTCACTATCGCAACCGTAAAAGATATTTACAAAAAATTCAAGTAAAGACAATATGTCGAACTCCCGAATATTCAAATTAACTTTCTGCTATCTTCATATAGCGGATAGTTGACACTTACTTATACAGAAGATTTAATCCAATAACAATTGTTTAAATAATTAATTCTGCTCCATATTTGTTTTTACGGATACGTCGTATTCCCACCTTATTCCGACACCAAAAATAGTCAAATTCCTGTTAAATAATTGCCTGTGGCTTATTGTCGTCCCGTAGATAAAATAATGAAAATTAAAATTTTTTTACAATGTGTAACTACTATTACTTCTACGGAAGTAACTAAAGTCTTGCTCGTTTTGGCAAAAATTGATTGACTGTTACCTAAATCAAAACTTTCAGATCAATTTTTGAAAAATCTGCCATGGATAACATAACATTCGACGTTTCGGGGCAAATAAAACACACAGCGTTCAACATACACGAGCCTATAGTATTGCACAGAGTAAAATCTACTACAATTGCTGCGTTTAATGGAGAAGTATTTCCCTATGCCCTCATTGTCATCGCTTGTATCATATTTGTGTTTGGCATAGTTGGAATTATCTACATCTGTATTTCTTGGTCAAGGTGAGATATAATTTTAAACGAAACTAGTAAAACAATACATTAACACAAATCATGTTGTAGGTACAAATCTTTCAAAGATCAAATGCAACGATCATATATCGTTCCAGCGAGTCCTGCACGATACGATACAGTTTATGTGGAACCTAACCTAAAAGAATATGAAACCCAGGTTTTGCAAATGTGTGTACCAGTAGACGACCACGACGAATACAACGACTTACATTTAGATTTTAGTAATAAGAACCATGCCTTCAGTTTAGATAATGTTAGTTATATTTCTAAGGACAATAACTTAAAAAAATATGGTAAGTTAAGCTTCTTAAAGCATTACCATGATATTTATAATTATTTTTTTAAGGACAACGAAGTCCTGTAAGCAGCGAATCAGCAACCACCGCTCGCGCTTCTAGTGTCGGTGACCACGTATTATCAGCTAAAATGGATCGAGACACATTGGGAAGAGACCACATATATCAACGGTAAATAATTTTTATTTCTAAGATAATTAATCAATTGAAACATTTAATATATCCTACATAAAACGTGTATATAATAGTGATATTCTATTAATGTTTTTAAAAACAGATTAGTATGTTTACATTGTTATTTACATTATTAATTTATAAAATTTTAGATCTTCAGATGACGAAGAAATGAGCGCAAGTCCCACAAACGACAACGTCATGTTCAGAGAAAAGAAAGACTATTCGCATATAGGATTCTCATATAACGATCATTCGCCTATAGAAACAACCACCGAATTGTAGATAGATTTTTATATATTGTATATTAAAAAGAGAAAGAAATTTATTAATTTATACGTATGAGATAGAGTACAGGTTTTAGGTAATCTAATTAATGACTTTGAAGCCATGTAACAATACGTTAACATTTTACTACAATAAATATTGTTGATTATTTTCTCATTTCTTTCTGGTATTTTATAAACTATCTATGTATACATATGTACCCCAGAAGATCCTGTACTAAAAAATTGTCGACAGTTTTTCGTAAGGCAATCGTATGTTAAGAATCTTCTCTGAAAGAATTGCCTGCACTAATATGCTAATATATAGATACAAATTATGTAGTAACTAGTACAAGAAAAAATTTGTATTACCTTATTCATAATTTGCATAACTAAGCAAAACAGTACTATTTTACGTTTATTTAGTTATTATAAGAAACTAATGCTTATTTCAAGTAACTCTGCGTAGACCTATTAGGTACTTACAATTTACTTACTTACTTTAAAACTACGCTGTAGAAAGATACTGATTTGCTGAAATTCATCGCAATCTGTTAAAACAGAACACACCCAGGAACAAATTTAAATGCAATATGTTCTTCGTCTTGATCAATCTTAATAAGCTTTTTAGAACAACTTGTTACCACTTCAGTGTTTATGTTCATTTAGCATACAATATACCATTAATCCAAAAAATGCCTACCGTTTGATGTTCTCTATCCTTGACATAAAAACCTACTTCCAAGATTTCAATAACACAATGTTTTATAAAAGTAGATTCATATATGTATGTATTATTAAACTACTACTTCTGGATGAAGGAAATGCCATTTTTATTTCAATGAAGCTATTACATGTTTATACAAGGTGATAAACATGTGCGATAAAGCTTAAAAGCTTCTTATCCAATTTTGAGATACTCTTTGATGTTTTGGAAAGCTGACTTGCAAATCAAAATCAATGAGGATGTAACAAGAGCCGGTAAGGTAATAGCATATGGAAAACTCATACAACAGGTACTTGATATGGAAACAACTATATTATGGAGAATTAATTGAGAAATAAGAGAATACAGTACAAAGCCAAAAAAAGTAGCAAAAGGTCTGAACCACACCATCTGGGGTTAATCAATACATATGGGGATAATCAATACATATGGGGATATACAAAAATCAGCATAGATATACCTAAGAGCACGATATGACCAATACTAATATATACAGCAGAAACAGAAACACTAACATCAAAAAGTAAATAGCAGATGGAAGTCATAGAAAAGCAGAAGAATGTCACAGAGAACAAAACTTGTTATAGTAAGGAATTCAAATATAAGAGAAGCATGAAATTTCGAAAACATTAGTAATTGGCTATCGTACAGTAAAACTAAATGAATCTGCTGTATAGACTGAATACACTTGAATAGAGTGGTACGATAGCACGGGGCGGCCCATCTAGAGGAAAAAGAAGTATTGGACTACCCAACAAAACAATGTAGGATGACGCCTAATAATATGACAGAAACAAGCTGTTAGGTTATCTTAGAAATTACGAAAAGAAAAACTATTCAAACAATCAGTAGACCTGGTTCCTTGATATAACTGCACTTCTTCGTTTTATTTAGCAACGGTAAATTTAATAATGTTAGTGCAGGTGGCAGACAACTGAAGAGAAGACGCACATGAGAGAGAAGGATGGAGAGGCATAATAGGTAAAGAAAAACCTCTGCAAGAGATATATGGCCATCAAAAGTAAGTAAGTAAATAATAATTATAAATAATGGTAAAAATATTTAAATCATTATATTAAACACCAGTATAATAGATACAATATTTTATTATTATCAAACTTTCAACAAATAATTGCACTTATATGACCCTTTGAATTTGATGCAGTTGATGCAGAGTAATTATATACATAAATATATACAAAGGTAATATTACTATACATTTAACTATACTACAGTTTTATAAAAACTTACGTAGTAGCGGGCAAAAGACATAAATTTTACTATTCAAATCAATAAGTTATATGTATTCGCTGAATTCCTTGTCATGTGCTAAACCTGTTTTGTTAGTCTTGAATAGATTAGGGTAGCGGTTAAAATCTTAAAATTGTGTAAAGAGACATAAAACTGCGATATTTTCTGGTAATCATATAAAAAATATTCTCTTCAGTATAAGCAGAACGTATTTTAGACATATAAGCGGTATAGCTTCAACTTAAAGTACTAGCAACATTCAGTAATAAAATATATAAAATACATAAAATAACAGCAATATATTAGTAGCATATTATACTAATCCATTATAATTTTAAGTATATTTATACCAGTTTCTTCCGCTGAATTTGCTGCTTTGTCCAGCAAATAATAAATTTTAAATACACATGCCATGCATACATTATCTATATAAATAAAATGTATATCTTAAAATAGGATGATCACCACAGTACTTAATTACCAGTACAAAATTCAAACAACCCATGTCACACAAACACATAATATAACTGAAGTTTACGATTTGGGAAAACTGCACTAAGTCTACATAAATTTAATAATACAATTATTTCAAATATAATTTCATATAGGTATGTATAAACAAAGCACATTCACTCTCTGCTAACACACATTAAATGTAACAGCTCGCCTTGAAGTAATGGTTTCTTAAGTTGAAACAGTTAAAAGCTACAAAATATATGAGCACATGATTCGTATAGTATCTTTTACACTAAGTAATAAGACTATTACTTTCCAAATTTAGAAGCTATCACATAGAGGGAGTTCAGTAATTCTAACGCCCGCGTGTCTTCATCGTCATCATCTAACGATGGATGCACGATATGTTTGTAAAAATTAGATTCCGTTGTAGGCAAATCATCAGTACCACTACGAAGGCGTCGAGAAGTAGCAGCAGGCTGTTCTGTGTTGTCTGAATTTAATTTGGATTCAGCTAAGCCAAATATGCTATCACTAGAAGCAGCTCTAGTTTCCAATTCTTTATTTTTGTCAGTATTACATTCGCTAATCAAGAGCAATATTAATCGGCGTGTTAAAGGATTTCCTTCGATTTCTTTCATTTTATCTAAGAATTCGTCCTGACTGATATTAAGCTTATGAAGTATTCTTTGTAATTTTCCGGATCCTTCTGTTTTATTTGCATTCATGAAATCTATCAGAATTCCATGAACTTGTGTGGAATTTAACTGTAGCTTTGGAAGAGCTCGTAGCTCATATTGAATTTCAGATACTCTAGGTGTTCCAGAATTTTCTTCTGAACTTGTTACTGCACTAAACCTTGTTTCTACATCCGGAGATGTAACACCTTGCGCAGTTTGTGACGAATCAAAGTTTTCGTTGAGAAGTGCTGGATTTATCGAAAGAGTTGTTTGCCACAATTTTGTGACGTCAGATGACGTTGTCCAATGATTTTCGGGCAAAGTTTTGCCGGTGTCTTCATTATCTGCGTCTATATGGGATGCTTCTGTACTTCCATCAAGAGCCAATGTCGTTTTAAGTTCTTGTGTTACTTTGTTCAACTGTGATACAAACGACTGACTATCAGCACTTTGTAAATTCTCTTTATCAGAACTTAAAGAATTTTGTGTCTCTAAATTATCATTTGTAGATAAAGACTTGTTAAACGCCAAAAGATATCCCCATGTAGGACTAACTGGTATTCCAGTTGGTCGAGATGGCAAATGCGGATGATCAGACTTTAAATCGGAATCAGAATAGTTAAGAACTTCATCGTCTTCCGCTTCAGTAGTTTCAGTACCAAAAGCTATTGGTGGGGGTTCTGTAGGTCGAACGTCATGCAGCACTTTTTTGAATGTATCTGGATCTTCAAGATAAGCAGAAAGTGCTTCGGTAAATACTCGAGCTAGCTGTCGTACGCCAGGACCTTCTGTTGGATGCTTAGTATCTTCTCTAATTAAGTCGTTTTCGTTTTCATCAGCACCACTTCTAAGAGAAAATGGCAATTCTGTTGTAGTCCCATCTTTTTCCTTAAAAAGATTTTCGTAATTATTACGTGTCATCTGCGTTAAAAGTGACTTAATCAATTCTTCGTTATCGATGTGTATTATAGGTGAATCAGTTCCCGATTCGTCATCACGTTGTTCATCTACTTCGCGATGACTGGAAGCGGTTAAATTATCTAATGCATTAGCAAAGTATATTGCAAAACTATGAAGTGTTTGAGGGCCAGCCGATGGCGGTACTACTAGGCCTGGTCGCGGTGTACCAAAACCAATGTCGTTACCACCAAAACGTTGTTTCATAACTTCCATTAATGTATTAATCATGTTATTTATATTTTCATCCGTAGGTTTATAAGAATAGAGTGATGTAGATTCTGTAGTAAATGGTGTAGGTGCAGTAGGAGTTAATGTGTTTGATGCAAAATCGCCGATAGGTTTTAAAGTAGTAGCAAAGGGACTAGCAGAGGATATCGTATAAGGAGGAACTTGAGTACCCGATTGTTCAACTACAGTTTTGCTAGTAACTGCTGTTTTACTAGAATCGTACCGACTTTCTGTAGATACTGAAAATGGTTTTGGTTGTAGAACACTGGATGGAGAAGTGAACGACGATTTTTCTTCATCACTTGGAGATGCTGTAGTTACTGTATTATCAGAAACACCCTGCCCAGTTGCTGAATATACAGAAGTAGGAGTGGAATAATTTTCATTATTAATATTGATGGCAATTGTTTCAGTTGATATTGTAGCAGGTGTCGGAGTTGTAAAGACCTCGTCATTTATGGTAAACTCAAACGTTTCCTTTTCAGTAGGTGTAGCGCGAGTTGAAGGCTGTACATCAACATTGACGTTGCCTCCTACTAAGGTAACTCCAAGATTATCTCTATCAAATTCAGGGAATGTATGAAGATTGTTATTAATGTTTATATTTGTTCCCTTCCCACTAAATGAAGTTTCTTTAGTACTTGGAGTAGATGATACAAAATTTCTTTCATATTCATTTCCTGATGTTGATGAACTCCGGCTGGATATGTCCGGGCCTGCAGTAGTAGCTCCAAATTTATTAAATTTAATTGTAGGTGTTATATTCACGCCTGTAATAACTCTAAACGTATTGCCATTTCCATTTCCTTTCACTGTTATGAAACCTGGAGACACCGTTTCGCCACCAGAAGAAACAACTGATGTACCAATAGGTCCCTGCTGTCCCGAACCAAAACTGATTGATATCCTACTTCCATCGTTCCCTGTTGCTTCAAATGGTTGATTACGATAATCTTTTATTTTTGCACCGTTTAGTGTTATCACTTGAGTTTTTGGAGAATCAACATTAAACGATTTTCCTGACCTAGTGCTTGACTCAAACTCTGGTGTAGCTGTGGATGGTTGTATTTTAAGTTTTATAATAGGACTGTTTGAAAACGGTTTTTCAGTAGTGCGGGTGCTACCAAACCCAAAATGATTAAGTCCTCCTGCTGAAGTAGAAGATTTTCCCTCGTAATATTTAGTACTGTACGAACCAGGATACACGGTTGATTTACCCTCGATATCTTCTGTAATATCTGGCGAGAGAGTAGAAGATACTGAATTTAAACTTACATCAATGCCGTCTGTATAACCTCTGTCATAAGTAGTAACATCAACTTTATTTGAGCCTATTGTAGCCGATCTAGTTGTTGGTTGAATAGTTGTTTGACCAAAATTATTTATTTCGCCATTTGTAGATACTTCAATGGGTTGCCTATCCAAATCCAAACCAATACTAGATTTAGCTGGTTGAGATGTACTTAATCCGAAACTGAATCTGTTGGTCGTTGCAAGTGACTTACCAGTTGAGAATTGTTCGGAATCCTTGAATGGAGCAAATGCAGTAAATCCTGCATTGCTATCGCGTGGTCCTATCGTTGTCGAGTCAACGCCTACCGAAGGTCGTTTTGTAGATATGTCAGCCCGTAATTCGAAGTCGGGCTTAATATTTTCTCTACTAAAGTTAACTTCTGTGGTAGTTCTAGAACTGCCATCGTAAGACGTAACTGGTACGGTTGAAAGAACTTGTGGACTAACCGAAGAACCGTAGAAAGGCTTTTCGGGTAATTTGCTTTGTGGTTGCTGGTAATAATGTCTGGGATCTTTAATATCGGAGTAAGTTTCTTTGTGGTTAGGATAAGGATTTGTAACGCCCTGTTTATTAATATCTAACAAATTATTGCGACCGCTCTTAACAAACGATGCCGTTTCTTGGGGTTCCTGTGTTTCAGCTGACACAATAAGAACTGGTATTTTTCCACCATCATCATCTTGCTCATTTTGTGAAGTAACGCCAAATGTATTTGATTTTAATCCAAAGCTACTAGTAGTTTGGTCAAATATTCCAGACTTTCCTGATGAGCTTATATCAAATCTATTCTGCCCAACTCCACTAATAGTAACTTGAGAATCTTTAATAGATGTAATCTGCTGGCGTTCGTTTAAATGGTTTTCTTGGTAATCACTTCCACTTTTTTGTTTGCGTGTATCAAATGCGTCTGATTTTCCTTCGGAACTTATACTAAATTTAATTTTATCAAATCCGTCTCCTGTATTTAAACCATTTCTGCTGGAGTCTTTGCCAAATACATTGGCTTGACCAACATTACCTAAGTAACCATTCAAGTTTTGGTTAAATTTGCTGTTATCGGGTGTTTGTTGAACATTTACACCAAATGCAACGTTTTCGTACTGAACTGGTTTTTGTCCAGTAGCCGCTATTTTGTCATTAAAACTATTAACAAACCTATTTTGGTCACGCCCTCCCGTTTGCTGATCTACATTACTGCCAACCGTTTGTTGAGTATCTTTACCAAACGTAATTTGCCCACCACCAAATGTGTTTTGGTCATGCTCAGTTATCTTTTGTGAGCTTTTGCCCGATATAATATCACTTTCGCGTCCACTTGCAGTTTTTTGGGTGCTTGTACCAAACGCTGACTGCCCACTACCAAATAGGGTTTGATGGTATCCAGTTGCCTTTTGTGAATTTCTATCAAATGGATGTTGACTTACACTTCCACTCGCCGATTGCTGGGTGTTTGCGCCAAATGAAACTTGTCCGCCAAATACGTTTTGGTTACCTTCGCTTGCCTTTTGACTCAAACTACCACCCACGGTTTGCTGATTGTTTGTACCAATTGTATTTTGTCCTCCTCCAAATGTGTTTTGGTTACCAAGGCTTACCGTTTCAGTAGTTCTATCAAATGGAATTTGATTCGCAGTCCCACCCACAGTTTGCCGGTTACTGGTACCAAAAGTAACTCGCCCCCCTCCAAATGTATTTTGGTTACCTACATCTGTCGTTTGTGAGCTTCTACCGTTTGGAATCTGACTACCACTCGTCGATTGTTGAGCACCTCCATTAAATGTTACTTGTGCTCCACCCAATATATTTTGGTTATCTTCGCTTATTGTTTGTGTAGTTCTGCCAAATGGAATTTTACTGGCACTCCCACCCACAATTTGCTGATTGTTGGCTCCAAATGTAACACTACCTCCTCCAAATATATTTTGATTACCTACACCCGCTTTTTGTGAGCTTCTATCCAATGGAATCTGACTTGCACTTCCACTCGTTGTCTGTTGAGTACCTGCACCAAACGTAATTTGTCCTCTACCGAATACGTTTTGGCCAGTTTCACTTAGCCTTTGACCAGTTCTATCTAAAGGAATTTTACTTGCACTACTACCCACGGTTTGCTGATTGCTAGTAGCAAATGCAACTCGTCCTGTACCAAATATATTCTGGTTAGCTTCAACTGCTTTTTGCGAGCTTCTATCTAATGGAATCTGACTTGCAGTTCCACTTCCACTCGTCGTCTGTTGAGTACCTGCACCAAACGTAGCTTGTCCTCTACCAAATACATTTTGGCCAGTTTCACTTATTCTTTGAGCAGTTCTATCCAAAGGAATTTGACTCGCACTACTACCCACGGTTTGTTGGTTGTTAGAACCAAATGTAACTCGTCCTCCACCAAACATATTTTGGTTAGGTTCAACGGCCTTCTGTGAGCTTCTATTTAGTGGAATCTGACTTGCAGTTCTACTTCCACCCGTCGTTTGTTGAGTACCTGAACCAAAAGTAACTTGTCCTCTACCAAATAGATTTTCGCTACCATCACCTGTTCTTTGAGAACTTCGATCTAACGAACTTGCACTTCCACTTGTCGTTTGTGGAGTACTTGCACCAAATGTAACTTGTCCTCTGCCAAATGAGTTTGCGTTACCTCCACTTGCCTTTTGGGCATTTCTGTCTAGTGGAATTTGACTTGCAACTCCACCCGTCTTTTTATGGGTATCAAAACCGAAACTAGTTTGACCATTTGTTTCCGTTTTTCCTTGTAAATTTGCTCCAAAATCGTTTTGACCAAGTTTAGATACACCCCCTTGGAGGCGAGCGCCAAATGTATTTTGACCGTGCTCGTAGGTAGTCTGTAGCGAACTTATATCATCAGGAGTGGGGCTAGCACTCTCATCCGCATGGTACCGTGTACCAGTACCAAATGTAGCTTGTTTTCCTGTTTCTGACTTCCTTAGTGTATTTCTATCAAAACTCGTTTGTGAATTCGTACCAAAGGCGTTTTGGTTACGCCCAGTCGTGGTTGGTTGTACATTTCTGCTAAATGAATCTGGCTGTTTGTTTGTACTAAATGTGACACGACCGGCAGATTCAGCTCTTCCTGTGCTTCCGAAAGTATTCAGTCCAAAACTACCAGACTTAATAGGAGAATGGGACTCTCTGCTAAATGATCCCACTGTACTTGCTTTCTGTTGGGTATTTGTACTGAATTCTGTTTGATCACGTTCTCTCAATTTACCTTGCAAGTTATTATCAAAAAAGCTTTGGCTACGTCCATTCAAAAATGGATTAGTTTTGGTAAAATCTTTTTCTTGTACTCCATTTCCGAATGAAGCTAATGTACGATCACCACGCGAATTATAGTTACTTCGTGTTATTCCTTCAGTTGTAGCAGAAATTCTATTGTCAATAGTTTTCACAGCAGTCCTATACGATGGCGTTACGAAATGCGCTGGGGTTCCTCCAAATGTATGTTGTCCATAATCTTCATTGTTAGAAAACACACCTTGCTTTGTACCTTGATATGAAAGACGACGAGAGTCCTTTCGTTTAGCATTTTCACGTTGCAAAATTTCAGCACTTTCCTCATATAATGAAGGTGAATTACTGCAATTAACTTTAAACCACCAATCGCATATCAGTTCGGATTGATGAAAAGTTGTTCCATTTGGGCACAAGAACGACAACTTTCGACCTTCGTCGCAGATATGGAATACCTAGAAATTAAAAACATTGGTATCAGCTGAAGTAAAACAAGAAATTCTAAATCGTATTATTATATTTGTCTATAATTTTCTAAAAATGTTCGAGGAAAATGTACAACTAAATACAAATAAATAAGAAGGTAACCAGCTAACTAAAACAAAAAGATAATTAACATTTCCGTCCATTAACCAGGCAGTCATACAATTTCATAAATGTATCTTGGTTATATAAGTGTTTGAATCGTATGTGCTCGTACCATCAATTTCTCCTTTTACATGTTCAACATTTTTTTTTATTTAAAATGGTCTCGTCGTTATTGATGAGTAATATGAGGCAGTCGGCGCTATAAAACACAAAAATCCACTTCCTTTTGAGCGCATCAGGAACTTCCGGAATTATTAAATGTCTCATCTGAAGCATTTATGTCAAGACTAGATTAATTTCATAATCTAGCACTTTACTTTCTTAATACTTGTCTGGTAATGGTTATTTGCGATCTAATAAAGATATACATTTCAGTATTGCACATATAACGCAACAACATTTGAAAGTTATAACATATGTTTTACTGAATAATCTAAATAATCAAAACTATAACAGTATAATTGGGGAAATTAATTGTTAGTGGGTTCCTACATAAAATAAATTGTTTTCACAAATAAAACCACCATGTTTTCCAACTATCAGATTTTTGAGTTGTCATAGATATTGAAATGAAATTCATAAATAAACATGACCCCATTCTAAAAAGGCCAAATTAAAAGAAATGTTTCTTCCTGTAATAGTTATGATGAATACCGGTAGTCACGGTGGTCTAACGGTTAGTGCACTTGCTTATAGATCCAAGGGACACGGGTTCGAAAGGTCCCGTTCCACTGCGATGTGTGACACGTTAAAAATCACTACTGGAAGTGTAATTACCCCAAATACAACAACGAAACAAAGATATAACAACAACATGATCAATACCACACGATTTTTAATTTAATCCGGGTTGTTTGATGTTTGCTGATATTTATATTTGTTACTAAACTCATTCAACTAAAAGAACAAACTCATACAGGTGTCGAATTTTACTTCTTTTAATATAATTTACAACAAAAACATTTTCAGATATGGTACATACATTAGTCACGTCGATCTTAGTGCAAAATTTCGAATCTTATCTGTAAATATAACTCAGCTGTTTGTATTTAAAATTTCACTAGCAAAACTTAGTACAGGGTAATGCAAATTCAATGTTATTAACTGGGTGTCTACTGTCCTCGTTATTGGAGGAACTAAGAAAAAACTAAACCTATCTTATTGGATTAACTTTTTGAGACAGCCGGTTGGTAACTTTTCGTGTTTTATTTTAAACAACAAAGCAAAAAAAAAACTCAAATGCGAACACCATTTTATTGAACCACAGTAACAGCTTCAGTTTGCCGGAAAATGGACAAAATCAATACTTAGGAATGATAGTTATTTTTGAAAAAATGATATGATGAGACATTTATCAACCTAATATGAATAATAATATTTAAATAGTATATATTTTATCATATTTAAGTATATATTTTAATGAATTCTTTGAGGTTAATATTTTAAGGTGGAAACACAATTTATAGGTAGTATGATTTAGCTTTTTTTTAATCGAATAGAGCCAAAAACTCAACGCCAATACAAATTTAGTAAAATATATTAAACAGCGCCAATGCAAATGCGATACAGACGAAACAGCGTATTTTTGGCCATAACGTTATGGGAGGTTTCAGAACAAATCATCTTTAAACTATGTATTAAAAGAATTTTTAAAAGCACCTACATTTAGACAGTACTCATAAGTATTAACAAATGACAATGGTTGCCCAGAGGCCCTAGTAATAAACTGTTATCCTGCACATCCTATATTGGTATCTTTAAATGTTCCGTTTAAGCATTGTGTTTATTGCACTACACCCTGCTAAAGTAATAAGTTGTTCTTTATTTATTTGTACAAGTACTTACGCGAGTGTTGTGATGTTGTTGTCTAGCTGCGTTTAAGAACAATCAGCTTGTTGCGTAGCTTAGCTACAAATTGTACCAAATAGGTAACGGCTTTTGAAAAGTAGCTTCCCAAACTCTCTGCAGGAAAATGTGATTTAATATGTTACGGTGTTTGAAAACCATACTACTACATTTTTGGTGGAACTGTTATGGCAATTATATAACGGCCGCCCAGACGTCCCGATCTAGCGCTGTTAGATTTTCTAAACATCCAAACTTACAAACCGCTGTAATATTGATGCACCCTGTACGTGAGAATTTGTGACAATATAAATATGTAACTTGTAACGAAGCAGTGATCTCAATCAAATTATAGCTCTGTATATTGGGCAGTTGTTTTTGTATGCACAACCCTTACACACTAGAGCATCACATAAATCATTTGATTTGAATCATTTATTTCGAACCCTCTAATTCTTTTTTCAGCCAAATTAATTAATTAAAGTTCAAATTAGAATTAAAAATTACTTTTTAGGAATTTTTTAAATAGTTATTTCGACGTCAATTTAATCCAAATATTCGTAATTTCAATTTGATTTTGATTTAATGATACTTAATTTCTCCGTTACAGTTACATGTTTGAGTTACGAAACATCCATTAGTCAATTACAAATTGATGTTGACATCTGTTTTTATATTCCTAATCCGTCAATACGAAATTTAATGCCCGATTAACACCATTCCTGTATTGAATTAGTTAAGAGATAAGTAACGCAAACTTGACACTAACATGTTATTAACTAGAAAACGTTTTGTGGTTTTTAATTACCAACTTGTTTTAATTTTAATTTACAAAGTGATAGGTCTCTTGTGAAATCTAGGGTCGAATCTACACAGGTCAGCCCATTTCATGTATTCTAACTTTAATTATTTTTATTATTTACGAGTTTCAGCCAAAATTTAAATTTACATTACAGATGTAGGTAGAGCAGAATAGGTAATGAATGCAAATTTAAATTAAAATGTTGCACTTTACATTCGACATTTTTGACGATCTAATTACTACAGTGAATATTTGAATTTACAATGCAAATAAATATGTTTGAATACGAGTTCGTGCACCACGTAAGTTTATGTCGAACACTGTGGTTTACTTTTAATCTTACAGTCTGTACATGTAAAATACTGTTAAATATTTAAAACCAATATACAGAGTGGCTCATAAATTTGATCGAAAATCCGAAAACTCACATTATGTAAATAATAACTCAAAATAATATTCACAATTTCAGCAGATGTTATTTGTATTTTGCGCTTTACACGTTGAGTCATCTCTATAAAATATTCATGAAAATTATAATAAACAAAAAACGCTCGATTTATAACAACCAATACAGCAAGCCGATTTTCGCAAAGGGTTCAACGCCATCGATCACTTTCGCACCCTGAGAACTATGGTAGAAAAAGCAAATCAATATAACATCTTTATTCAATTTGCATTTATAGATTTTCAAATGACATTTGGCAGTTCCGAGACCTGGGCAATATTACATTCACTGCAAAATGCAAAAATAAAATCAGAATATACTAAGAGCATCGAAAATATCTACAATATCGCCAATCTACAAGTAAGAATCAACGACGATCTAAAATCTGAAGAAATCAAAATTAGAAGATAGATCCGACAAGGTGATACGGTATCACCCAAATTCCTCACCCTCGCTCCAGAAGACGCATTTAAAAACCTATCATGAGAACAAAAAGGCAAAAGCATAGATGGAACCTATTTGAGTTATTAACACTTCGCGGGAGATGTAGCCCTGAAATTGTCTGATACAAACGAGCTACAACATATGGTAGAAGAACTCAGTCAAGCATCCTGGAAAATAGGACTCAAGATGAATCTTAATAAAACAGAAACCATAAGCAAATATAATATCCAGATTAGTCTAGATGGAAATAACATAGAGAATGTAAAGGAGTGTACAGGGTGTTTCGAAATTCGCGCCCACGGACTATGGGATGGTGTTATGCGACAAAAACGACAAAAGTTCCTCTATCATTTTTCCATCAGACCACTATTTTTCGAGCTAACGCGGTTTTAAAAATCTGAAAATCGCAGAAAAAAGTGTTGAATCTCAACTTATGAGTGTTTAATCAGTTGGTTAAACTTAATAATAACAAATTTTTAAAAACAAAAGAAGGTACAAACTATAATTATGACGAGTACAATTACAACATTTGTTCAAAATGTCCGCCTTCTGCTACTAAACAAGCTTCGGCACGTCGTTGGACTGCTCGAACAGAGTTACGTACCATCTCCGGTGTTATTTCTCGCGCTGCCTGGAACACGCGGTTTTGCAGCTCATTTAGATTGGCCACTGGTGTTTTGTAGACCAACGATTTTAGGTAACCGCATAAAAAGAAGTCGCATGGCGTTAGATCGGGCGAACGAGTCGGCCAAGCAATTGGACCGCCTCTGCCAATTCAGTGATCAGGGAAATAATGGTCGAGGTAGTCACGTACAATTAAAGCGTATAAACGCACCGCTTGCCCTGCTCGATTATTACAAGCCCCAAGTGCCATCAGCATATCGTAATATTCTCGATTTGAATAATTATCGGCCATTGTTTCGCAATTTGAATTGTACGATAAGAAAAGGTAAACATCAAACTTTTTACAATAAATTGTTTTGAACTATCTTTTGTTTTCTGACAGTTGTCATGGATTAATTTTAACCAC
>JABXWE010006863.1:0-37581 GCA_014611495.1 Limonius californicus
AAATAACTCTACTGTTGAATAAAGATGATATGAACAGTTTCCAGTATGGGAAAGTCCAGGGAGGCAGTCGCGTCCACTTATTTTTTATTTGAAGAATACATGCCGGTTGTGTTAGTATATTTTATTAATTTGTTTAATTAGTCTAGTGAAATTTGATACCATTTTTGTAACTATTAGTGTATTCGAAGTTGTACGAAAAAATTACATCAAATTTCTGTTCCGTGCGTTTGATATTAATCCAAAAAATCATAGGTTTGTATTTGAAGAAAATCTGCGTTTTCGATATTGTAACGTTATTCTTTTTAAATTACAATAGTCTTGCTTGCAAATGTGTTGCATTTGTAAGAAGAAATATAAATAAATTGTTCTTTTGAGGTTGTTTAAAAAAAAACCTTTGTACAAGTTTTTGAACAAACCTTGGAAAAAGAAAATGCGTTTGAAAAATGAAGTCGTGTATCGCGAATATATCACTTCTGAAAACTAAAGCAGTATTTTACCGCAATGGTTTAGAAATATTGACGTCGTATCTTGTCATGCGAACCATTTTTTAAATTACCCCTATATTTTATCACATCGGCGATTTTTGCACTTAATGCATAAGTTCGGCTTCTTTGTTCATTTTTCATATAGATTGCCGGTTAGATTTATAGAGAAATTCATTTAAAATATCATGTTCAGCGGTGCATAAAAACTACAACGCGTTGTTAGTTGCCAAACGTAATTATATTAATTATTGTTTCCGGAACGTTTTATCAAAACATTTTAATTCCATCAAAAGCATTTCACTGGTCAATAATTTATGCCTGCTGTTCGTATTTTGCTGGATTTGCTTTCAAATGCAGTGTGATTATCTGATTTGAATAATTATCCATCGAACCTGCAATAATTATTATCATTGCTTGGAATTATTTGAAACCCACCATTACTGATAGTGACAATTAAATTAATTCGAATCTGCCAAGGCAAGTGACAAATTGATTGTTTTCAATGTATTTTTAAACCAGAAATTGTTTCAGGGTTACAAATAACAAAAACACCTGTAGTAACATTTATTTAAGGGTCGAAAATTGATTGGTTCATCGTGAACCGTGTTAGTGAAGCTAAATCTTCCCCTTTTATCGACCGAACGAGTTTTGAGGTTGAAGCGGTAGTGTTTGCCCATTTTATAATTTCTGAGATAAATGATAGCTTTGTTTTGAAGAAATATTGTTGCTGTAATTCGAAAATTGTGTAGAAGGGTCTATTTGATTAAAAGTTGGGCGCGCACTCGGAAAATTTAGATAATAGCGATGTTGAAAACAGGTAGATAGACGGTGCTGGTACAAATTAACCCCAGTGACTCAAATTACATATTACGTTCATTTCAGTAATCCTGGAAATGCATTTTCAGCATCACCGAACAATTTCCTTGACTAAAGCTTCTCAACTCTTGTTGAAGAAGCTGAAAGCTGTAAAGCAACGTAATGAAATTGTTGATTACACGAACAATGAAAGTTATAAATAGCCTTTGTTTATACAATAAATAAGTTGTGTATTAATGAGCCGGTTTATAGGTGCAACAAATTGAATAAATCACAAACACTTCAAATTTTCAATTCTAATTACACAGGTAGCCAACTCATAAAATCGCTCAAATAAGCAATTACGTGCGATTCATAATAGAAGTCTGCGTAAAACTTCTGAAATGATTCTATTTTCTTTAACATAGGCACATCAAAAAAATGGACATTTGTAAGTTTGCCAAAACTATTTACAACGCTTAAATAAGACTGCAAATGGCCAAATGAGTAATTATAGTTTAGATTAAGATTTTCTTTATATCACATCAAATATATAGCGTGTCAACCCCTTCTCTTTCTTAATATACTGAAATAAATGAATAAAATTGATATTTGACAGCCCAGTAGGCGACATTTTTAAAATAGTCCTCTCCTTTGGAAGGCCTTAAGATAAAACACCAACGTTACTCAGGCGTTGGTTGTGTTGCCTATGTTGCCAACGCCTTTCAGGGTTAGCGGGCCAAGACTTCATTACAAAAACGGGATAAATCGCAGTGACACCTCTTTAAAAATGAAATGCACTGCAGTTCTGTAGTTAGGAGTCCACGTTACACTATAAGTCTTCGCTGTCCTGTGTCATAAAAAACACACAATACAGAGCAGTATATGAGGGATCACCATCATTCGTGACAGGATATGATACTTCGAGAACAATACGTAAAATTTGATTATAATAATCCAAAAATAACAGTGAATTATTAACTAAATAATTCCTGTTAATTTAATTATAAGCAAATCTTGATTGAAAGCGTTTTAAAATAAAATGGATATTAATTTTCACATATCTATGGTATACGGGCCGGACTTTTTCTGCTTAATCCGAAATCCGTTAAATCAAGCAATTTGGTACTATTGATTTCGCATGAAATATCCATTGTTTTCTTATGTTAAATACATTATTCTGTATATTTTTACAGATTTGGAATAGCGATCAAGTTTGTTTGATTCTTGTTATAACTAAACATAGATAATGTGTTTTTCGGGTAGTGCTGCCGTCGAGAACGAGAAATATGTTGTCTCGCTTGGCTTACGAGAATCGAAACAAGACTCTTTATTTCTCGTGTCGCGTTTTCGAGACGAGACGAGACGAGAAATAACATTGAGAGAAACGAGACGAGACGAGAACTTGTCGCTGAGATTTCCACTGTTTGGAGACTGTTTAGTGAAGTGCTTAATAGACGTTAAAATCGAACGTTAAAACAAGAGCATTTCACATCAGAAAAACGTTTTAATGCCGTGTAATCATATTATTTTCTGGACGTCTCCTGTAATAGCTACTTACTAATAAAGTTCGGTGATGCTATTTTCCTCTCTAGACAATATATAATGCTTTCGCTAATTTTGTCAAATGATTAATTACCCTTGGATAATCTTGCAAATGCTTACGATTCTGTTAAACGCGGCTTAGAGTTTCAAAAGTACCACAGCGGTAGAACCTGTAAGACAGCAGCCAACCTTTTGAATTGAACTTACTGTAATTTCTAATATTTTACAAATATTTAAATAACTAATTTAGTGAATGTACGTAGGATTGGCTGCTATCTAGAAGAATATGACCCAAGGGATATACTACTTATTGTATGCACGCTGTCGTACCTTGAAATGTCTTTTATCCTTTTAACGTTTAAAAGATTTATCCGGAAAGGCGATTCAACGTGATTCTGCAAAGAGGAAAACCAACAATCTAGCCGGTAATTGCTACCGTTTAATCTTCGATTCTGGGCTTGTTTGGTGTACATACAGTTTAAAATATCACAAGTATTAGTAGTGTTTACAAAATAGATTTGTTTATGTAATAGAACTATTTGTGTACGTTTAGTTTAATATAGACAATGTGAAAAAATAATTCATTCAAGTCAGTCAACAATAATTATTTCGTTACTATTTTTAATTTTCATGGTGTCTGAACGCCTGCTTATATCAAGAATTTTCAGTGCTTGAACTACTTCCAGTGCTTGTACTACTTCCAGTCTTGATCGAGTAGTACATCACTACTGTACTACACGCACAGCGTGATATATTACTTATCTCTACCAATCTTAAGCATTTTTACATAGGTGTTTTACAAAAAGGACATAACATTTATTTTCATATTTATTTCATATCATATCTACTAGCTTCTAAAACATGCGATTTCTATCCACAAAAAAAAGTAATTGTTACCTGGTTGTTAATAATTTCATGGGATTACCTTACCGCAGCTTCATAGGTAGTAATGTTAAATTGGTGACTAATAGATCAATAAGAACAAAAATAAAAACGGCAAATAACACCAATCTTTTCTGTAAGCTCCTCTATACATATATATATATTTTTTTTTGTTTAATACTATATAATGTAAATAACTATAAGAATGCTATTAACCCACTAGTTTCAGGACATGCATAAACCTAATCGCACTGCAGTTAGTCGTTATTAAAAAAATGTTTTTTTTTTTTTATTATATGCTGCCCATATTCGTCCTTTGAAAATACGGGAATATTTTTTTTGAGAATAAAAATAGCATTAAATTTCAAATAGAATAACATTATAAAAAAAAACAAGAGCGTAATTACCAACCATGTAAAAACATGTAGGGTGTTCATTAAAAATAAGAATGTTATGGTAATTTTCTGTAGAACGTGCTAAATTTTAGTGATTTTAATCAATCATTACCAGGGGGTGACTTTTCTCGTTGATATGCTCGTTTTTGTTGAACGATTCACACATGAATAACTTTTTTAATTAATTAATTAATTAGGTAGAAAAGCAATTTATTAGGCAACGTTGTAGTTCTACTGGAAAACTATCATACAAACCGGACAGTTTTATTTTATAGCTTACGGTTACGCGGAAATAATAATATTATATTAAAAAAAAACAAGTACCTGTATATTTTTGATTGTTGTATGGATCTTTTAATCCTAAGAAAAAAGGTTATTAATTTTGTGGAGCGCTTATAGAATATTCAAAATACAAGTTGTTTTGAACCGCTATTAGGAATTCTTGATTTTTAGGTTCGGGTTGGCGATGATTTGTTATGATTGCCAAATTAATTTATTCTCTCTGTGGTATTTCAACTTCTAGAGTAGGATAGGAGCTCGAAGTGTAAACATTTCAGAAAGAAAATCAGAGTTAGGAAATAGTCCGCTACTGCATCTATAGTAGATTCAGTATCAAAAGTCCGCTGAGTGATTAACGCCCACAATTTGAAAATAGATCTCTTCCTTGTCATTTTGTTCCAATATACCAATGGAAATATGAAAGCCCCCATAAGATTTAGTAACATTCCACGTTAAAGAGGAACAAAATATAAAAATTTCGTTCATACAGCATAGGTGCAGTCTGCAATTCTCCACATTTGTAACAACAAGAACAACAAATGTTTAAATACTTTCATTACTGTGGAAATACACTGCAAACTGCGGGACATTGTAAGTCATAAACCCTTTCCGACCTAGTCTGTTTTTGTCTACGCAGATATATCCTTAGCTGCACACAAAGGGAATATTATATTTTGTTCCTTTTTAACCCTTTCAGACCCCATGGGTACAATTGTACACATTAAATTAGTATGGAAGTAAATGCGGTGGGAATTATCTAATGCAACTTCAGACCGAATGTCTACAATCGTGCAAATACTTAGACCAGCGGTAAGTGCATGAGCACCCTCTCGTGACCGCGTGTTGGGCTAAATGATAGATATTGGTTTGAAAATTGGATAGTGTTACTGTCTGTGCTCAAATGTCGTTATTTCGGTTTGTTTTGACATAACTATTGAAGTCAGATTTGTGTTTAAAATCATTTATTGAGTTTCTAGAAGGGTTATTAGCGTGTACAGTGGTATCATAAAAACATTTTTGAAAAAAACTGAAGCGTGGCCCGCGGTTAAAGTTAATGTGTACAAATATGAACAACCAGACCCAGTTAGTATCCCATATCAAAACCGATTTAAATCTGTATTTACATAAATCTGTGTTGAAACCGCTTTTTTTGTGAAAAATAATTGTGTATCTACAAAAATGTGATGTGTGATGATATAGCTTTGGTAAAATGGGTTGATAATCGATGTGTGGTTCTTTGTTCTAATTTCGTTGAAGCAGGAGAAGGAGACGAAGTGGAGCGTTGGTGCAAAAAAGAAAAAAAGTTTATAAAAATGCACCGCCCGGATATTGTTCGCAAATATAACCATGGCATGGGAGGAGTGGATCTGTTTGATCAGCTAATGTCCTACTATAGGATATTTATTAGGTCCACGAAATGTACTCTGCGTATGATTTTCCATGGTATTGACTTTGCTGTTGTTCAAGCTTGACGGGAGTATAGAAAAGATGCTGAAGAGTTGGGTATACCATCAAAAAGGATTTTAGATCTTCTAGATTTTCGAATGCGTGTCGTCGATGGACTTCTAATGTGTGGACGAACAATTCCGGGAAAGAAAAGGGGTCGTCCATCTACAAATGCATCGCCAAGTGAACCTGTTATTCAGAGACGTCGTGGAGAAACTCGTCCGGTCGAAGAAATTCAATTTGATGGTGTGGACCACCTTCCCCTTCATGATGATGGAAAATTGCCTAGTCGATGCAAATTTCCGAAATGTACATCAAAATCTAGAATCAAGTGCCAAAAATGTCAGGTTCATTTACGTTTGTCCAAGGATAAAAACTGTTATCTCGCTTTTCACTCTAAATAATTCACTAAATATTACTCAATATTTTATTTTTTTGTATTTTTTATTTGTAACTATGTTTATGTGTTTATTTCAGTAAATAAAGCATAAATATTAATATTTAGAAGAAACTCAAACTGAATCATTTCCCAACACTTGAGACATGGTGTGTACAATTGTACCCATTTCTTATCTGGGCTTAGAAGAGCGATATCAAAAAAAAAAAATTTTTGTGAAATGTAATTCAAAATTGTGCTTAACTCATATCTGAAGTCAAAAATTTTTTATCTCCAAAAATAAAAAAGCGGGACTGAAAGGGTTAAGATATGTGGATCTCTTCTTGAAATCATTTATTTCACGTAGTTTTCAAATCGGATGTTGCATAGGCAACCAACATTATATCCACATAGAAAAACCAAGGTTTTGTGATATTGTTTTGTTTCATACCTGGGTATCTAGTACTTCTTAATATTTATTAGACTAAATAAAACTGTTCGGTATTCGAAACCTTTCTAACATGTCAATAAACTATGCTTTTACATATACTGTTTTTTATGTTATACTGATTGTGAGTTAATAAATGGTTAAATGGACGCATTTTAAAGGAAATATTTAGTGTAAAATGAATAAGCAAACACCTTGCATATAGGCTGTACTAAAACTATCATATAAAATCTTCATGACGTACAGTAAAAAAAAAACGAGTAGCAAAGCAGTTTAGTTTATTTTGCTAATTAGAACGAGTTTTCATATTGGATTCATTTCATAGATTGTAGAAGCTAGAAAAGTATAGTTAAATCCTGTTGCTTCATAAAATTAGTTTTTTAAATTTTAATAAATTTTGCACTTGCACTTAATATTGTACGGTGGGAAAATATAAATGGAGCTTGAGCAATTATTCAACTAATTACTTGATAAATGTGTTTTCACTTGTCAAATTCTCGTAGAGTAATTTTCATTAAAATCTCTTTCCTTTTAAATTAAGCAATATAATTTACAAATAATTTCCAAGATATATGTTATATTATTCAGACACCATAACATGCGCGTATCTGGGATGTTGCCAAATATCGCTTTTCAATTTCAATTGCTTGCAACTTAAAAAAGGAACGTCAAATTAAATTTACTTTTTTTAGATATTTTACTTATTCCTTTCACTTTCTACAAATTTTTATGTCATATTAGTAATCCTGGGTATATGAAAGTTTCCTACTATGTTTAAACCCTTTGACGATTATGCATCTATCAATTACTGCAAATTTTGTATTAAATGTAAGAAAATGCATTTTCCAAACCACCGAAAAATTATAAATATCCTCATGAGTTTATACTCGATTCGGTATCTTTAATGTTATACTTGGAGGTGTCGAGTTATAGTACAAAATTTAACACGCACATGGCACTGAAAATAAAATGCCTGTTCTTTTTTCGTTTTACTTCTATCAATTTGCAGAACAGGTAAGTGTCCAAAGACCACTGAAATTCGTTTGTAGACGATCATTCAATATTTGTGTTACGAAAAGTACCCAAAGGACGTATGCGATATCACTTATTGTGTCGAATAAAGAAAAGTGTGCTATGAGGCTAATTAAGATTTATTAATAATTAAAAGGCTTTCACTACTATGCTTTCATGTAAAAATTCTAAAATGCTAAAATATACAACAATTACTGGATGTCTACATATAACGTATATACAGGGAATTTTTCTTTTTAGTATAGATTGCCTATGTATACTTTTAAAAGAAACGCGTCATTTTCGTCTATTGTGTAGGCAACCAACTATACCGACAACTAAGAAGCAGGAGCAAACGTCACCAGTTGTGAATTATTTGCGTATGAAGGTTATGTTGATACAGTTTTTATATTAAATAAGTATTTC
The DNA here is from genome assembly GCA_014611495.1 of Limonius californicus. Classification (NCBI taxonomy): domain Eukaryota; kingdom Metazoa; phylum Arthropoda; class Insecta; order Coleoptera; family Elateridae; genus Limonius; species Limonius californicus. The sequence continues at coordinate 8,089 of JABXWE010006863.1, forward strand.
ACCCTGTATATAGGACGCAAATGATGATACTTATTTGTTAAATACAAAAATCGACAGGATTATTGTTCGTGTAAGGTCCGTGAACATTCTATTTTCTTCGTATAACAAAAATGCAAAAGCGCCGAGATAGTGTAGTGCTTATCATAGCTGCCTTCAAAGCAGTTGATCCGAGTTCGACTCCCGGCCATCACAGATTTTTTTTTAATTATAATTTTTGTAAACATATTTAATTTCATTTCTTCGGTTAAAACATTTTCTAACAATTGTTTGTATGGTTGGAATACAAGGAATAGGTCTTTCTGGATATTTTACTGATAATAAGTCTCAACAAACCGCAAAATTTTCCGAGTGCCTTCTTTTTTCTTTAAACTTGCTATTTTCAATCATCTGTCGTTTTTTTCTGTATGAATATTTTTTATGAAACTCAGTGATCAGGCGCTAATTAGAATACGTTTAAAATGAGGCGTCACTCGATCCCCGTTGCCATTTAAAAAAATAGTTGGGGCCTAGCCGCCATTTTGAAAATTATAAAATTTAAGTATGAGCTAAAAAATAGTATTTAGCCTCTCGTTACAGAACACAAGCAACTTAGCGTCTTGCGATGATTTATTACAACCTGTTGCAACATAACATTTATACAAAATTAAAACGAAAAATATTCAAGATCTACTAACCTATGATTCTGACAGTGAATGAAAACCGACACTAATCAAGAGAGGCTACAAATAGCTTAATCAGGTGATGGTAAATATGATGGCTACACTAAGAATGTGTAGCGTTTATGTTAATAATCTGACAATAACTTCTTCTTCTTCTTCTTCTCAGCTTCTCAGAGTCCACTGCTGGACATAAGCCTCCTCCATTTATGGAAGGATGTTGGCATTTACAAGGCCGCGCTTGCCATTGCGTGTTGTCCAGGGGAGGATGTAGGTATGGATTTGATGTGGGTTTTTTGTAGGATCTAGGGATTTTGGACGTGTAGAATCCCTGGGTGATTTGAAGGTGAGGGAGAAAGCACGGCTCGCGTGGGTGGGGTCGCCTCCCTGAAGTAGGCCTATCTCCGCCGGGATCGCGGAGAGTGTCTACCATGACAATAACTAGTAATACAAAAATAAACATTAAATCAATCTAAATGCCGTTTGGACATAAGAGAACGTATTTTATAAGAAGTTGTGGCTGAGTAATTTAAAATGCAGCACAGTTTCTATGAAAAGAATTTTTTATCATACTCATTTTTTATAGAAGTAGTACTTCAATTCCGATTATCATTAATTAGACATATTATCATAAAGAGTAAATCTGATTTTACTAACTAACGTGTGCCTAAGAAGTTATCACTTATCAGCGTAATAATATTGACAGTAACATGAGTTTTAAGTAGCTACAGTGAGTGGTTCTCAACGTTTATTAGGTGATGACACCCTAATATTACAATATATGAAACATTCTAGGCACCAATTTAAGTTCTTTTAAGTACTCATTATTGACATCATTTGTCGATAAAGAGATACCTAACGGTTTTTTGTAATGTTTCGTCGTTATCTATGTCTTTAAATCTTCACATTTTCTTTCCGTAGTTTTGAGAATCATATTTATATTTTCTTGTGCATTTATGTTCCACAATTTGACTTTAACTTGAAAAACATACATTTTATGTTGTTATGATTTTATTTCTGCCTTCCAGTAGCAACCCAGTTTTTGTAGTAGAAGAACAATTCGGGGGTATTTTAATAATAGCCTACTTCATGCATGCACAATTTGTTGTATAACCAAACTATTCTAATACTCTATAGTAGACGTTGCTGCAGGTTTTATCTCAGCAAGTATCCATACGTTACTTTTTCTTGCTTCCGATGGGGTCTATAAAATTTTCACCGCGTCCACACATTCAAATTCGTCGACTCTTCGATGGTTTGCGCATTGCTCAAGTTTCAGCCGGATAGTTAAAAACCGCAAATGACAAGCGATTACAGTAAGTTAACCGTTGTGTTGCGTGGAATGTCAGACTTTTCCATATTTTTAATAGTCTCAACACGGCTGTTTTGTCTAATTGTATGCAATGACGTAGTTTGTATTTCCGCATCGCCACCTTTGCCGTTTGGTACTAAGCGCTTCCAAGTATATTAAACTGTTTACGATCTGGTAATTGCTAAAATGACACATGTCGTGCTGGTTGTTAGTTAATCTGTCGGTGGTCATACCTTTCGACAGCATTTATCGGTAACCATATTTTGTGTGGTAACTCTGTAGTCTTTCTAGTAGTGTTCGTAACTCTCATCCTGCCAATTTTTTAGCACACACCATGTTCTTAATTTTCTTATAAATCTTTAAAATATTTTTGTTATTCTAGAAGAAATCGTAAATATTCCGCAATCGTGTTTCTACTTGATCTTTGTCACAAAGATGTAGGTAAGATATTGAGCATTAGTTTCTACCGGTAAATGATAGATAAGCAGGTGTGGCCATCGAATCTTAATTTGCGATCTTTGATAGGGAAATGTACAGTTTCAATAGGTGTTTACAGGATTGTGGTACCATAAAATATTTTAATCATTATTTCTGGTTTTGCCATCATGGAAACAGTTACCCAAAAAGGTAACATTTTTGATTCTTAATAACTAGGGCAACCCGTGGGCTTGCTTCCAAGGTTTAGATAATTAGAAACAAAGCATTAACAATTTAAAGTGTTTAAGGTATGCATTCAGCGCTACAGCTGTATGTTTAGCGTTTCTTAAACATTCTGCTCCATTAAAAAAGTTTATTTTTTGTGCGAGAACCACTCAATATGAGCGGCATATGGTCGAATGTATATTTAGAGTTCAGAACAGACACTATTAATATTTTTCTGGTTTCCTCATAAACTTGTCTATGCTGTTTTGATACGTATCCTACATCATTAATAATTTTTAAAATTAGAAACGTTACTTATCTTTTTTTTAGTTGGGTTGCCTGATAGCACCCAGTAATAGATCTAGAATTGCATCAGGTAAAACTAGCCATCGGTTTCTGAAGTGGACGAGGAAAATGTATTCCCAACTACGAAAGCGGAAGAACTGGAATGCTTTGCGAAAGCCTTGGACTAAGCATGTTAGTAAAAACGAAAAACGATCACTAAACTGAAATGGACTACGATTTGTAGAACTTAGAATCAGCAAGGTATAGTTTTCATATCATCTACGAAGTCCTAATAGAACTTGACAAACGTATGGGATATAAGGGTAGGAAAGCCCAGGAAAATTGGATATTTTCGTGGATAAAACTGCCCCAGGATTTACCTGTATGACCTAGGAAAACCATAAGAAACATGCGTTAGGACAGACGACCCGGTAATTGGAATCCGAGACCTCCTGAATGAAAGGTAGAGGTTCTACCGCTGAGCCACCTTCCTTGGTAATAAATTAGAGCAAACTACATACACTTTCATATTGGTGTTGGTAAAACAACGACAGTAAAGCATGGAATTTTGGTCGTAATACAAAAAAGAGTTAACACATGCATGAAGAACTGGGAAGAACCCGATGGCAGATTGCTTAATCATCGTGGGGATATCTAACAAACAGGTAGATATTGCAGCGATATGTGTCCAAATGTACAGAAAACACAAAAAAGATATTACATTATTTAGAAAGTAAGAACCAGGTATGATAAAATACATTCAAGCTATCAATGGCCACATAGGAAGTTCGCGAGAGCATAAAGACAATAAAAGACGAAATTAAAGTAAGTGAAGAGTAGAGTAGTTTTAGAGCGGGAAGAATCTGCGTTGAGAATATATCCTGCTTAAGTTAAGTGCTAGGAAAAATAATATTAGAAAGGAAGGAAGAGCGATGTATCGGGTTTTTGTAGAAATAAAACAGGCTTTCTGCAGCGTCCCGTTAAGTAAATTGTGGTAGAACATGACAGGCACCTAAAAAGAATTCCTTAAAGTTCTTAAAATGTATGATTCTGATAAATTTCTAAGACAACGTTTAGAGGACACACAATACATGACAAAAAAAAAACCCAGGTCGCCGAGCTTCTTACAACTGGCCTATTTCTTGCCGATATTGATTAAAATGTTGGCTTTGATATTAAAATTCCTTCATCATAAAACTGTGTACTTGTTGTAAAAGAATGATCATCACATACGTACCGCTTTCCGGCTAAATCGGCCATATTGTTTCTAAGTGTTCGTGTGTAGTTATTCTTTAAACCAATAATAACAGAAATTCTTTTAATTCCCTGGGTGGTCGGTACTGGGTTTCGGTTTCCATTTGCCATTGGAGATGAAATTAATGGCGCTCCTCGTGTTACAGTCGCATTAGAATAACAACACCATAAGTAAAAACATCCACACACCAGGCAAGTCAAGCACGGTTTCGCACCAACACGGTAACCCGCACAGTCGCGCTCTGTTGGTGCGTAGCACAAACTAGTTTAGCTTTGCCTCACACCACCTCTACACAGCGCAAGCGGTACAAATGAGGATCACGGTTAGTAAATGAAAAATAGAAAATAAATAGCAGCTATTGCTTAAATACAATAGAGTTACTAGCATGAAGGTGGCAGCACGTGTTGATCAATTTTAGGTCATTTTCTGTAGGTAATTCTTTGTCATGCATACCCCACACCACCCCCTTAAGGCAGCTTTTGTATGACTAATTAGTAACTATCTTAAAAAACTTTTAATTAATCCTGCCTGGTTTGTCTTTAGCCAAAAAAATCTCATCCGAAGATCACAACTCCTGAGGATGCCACGTTAAACATTGGAAAATAAATATTGTGTGTTGTATAGTACCAAAGATTGTAACTGGATCATGGAACTATGGAAATTGCCGACATCCTTGCAAGAGAAGGTACATATAAAAACACTATTTACCGGACCCGAACCGTTCTGGAGAATTACCAAAAGCCAAATAGCGGAAGAATTTCGTCAATGGGAAAGGGAACAGAAGGGAACTAGTGAAATACGCCTGGCCAAAACCAAGCGAAAAAGTTTATTATATGCTTGCTAAACAATGCTCGCTAACAAACTAATTACAACTTCCTTCACCTACCTGCTACTGCCTTCTGAGATAGTATCTCATAAAGATGGGCAAAGCCGATGATGAAATATGTAGACTATGTAGATCTGCCAAAGAAACCGCATGACACAGACTGTGTGAATGCGCTAGAAATCTGAATAAGATGCAATTTTGAAAAGGTGGAACTCGCACGAAATAGGCAAAATCATAGATTTAATCAAAAGTCTGCAAATTTTGAGAACATAAATTGTCAGATAAACACAAAAGATCTTTCAGATCGAAGAGATGGAAGGCTAACCTCGAGTCGAGCAATCTCAGAACAATCTAGAATATACATTAACAAAATAGCTGTGTTCCCTGAACTATACGTTTATAGCTATTCTACTATTTTAGTAAATATGTAAATGTTGCCTATACTGCAGAAAATTGTAGAGCTAATACATTAGAGTAATTAAACATTATTTCAACTAGATTAACATTTCTCCATAAATTGGGAAATATTTCAGAACTGAAAGACAAAAATAAGAGAAGTGTTTTTGATTCGAAGTTGATTACCATTTATTAAAAAGTAAAATTGTTTATTACAAAAACACTAAATGGTAGTAAATACTAAGTAACGCAATGCTAATAAACGTGACTTTATAAAAATATAAAGCAATAAGTATCTATGCTAAAATTTCTTATGATAAAAGGTTTTTGTACGGTTGATATGCATACAAGTGCTACTATTAACATCTAAATTATTATTGTCAGTTCAAATGCAAGTGATAACTCAAATTGGCCTAGGTTTAATTATAACTATTCCTTCGCCTACATACTGTTGTATTGCGATTATTTTAATGTCTTAGCATTAAGCTAATGATTCTATTGTAGAGGAGTTCGGGTGCATCGATAGCATATAAGTAATCCATATGATTAAATCTTTCATCGGGCGATAAGAACTTCGCCTGGGCATTTCCGAGCTCGTCATATAGCTTATTGACGTCTTTTTCATTAGACAACCAATCATTTTTGCTATAGTGTAGATATACTGGTGCTGTAGCTTTGTTAAGTTTGTACTTTGGCGGACTAATACTTCCGTAGCGCTTCATGTTCCCAAACATACCATAGTCATATTGACGAAATTTTCCTGAAATGTACAGAAAAGTAATTGTTTTTTATGTATGAATTAACTAATAATTTGTTATATACCTGAATTCACTTCCTGTGCAAAATGATACATTTGTTTAGTTGACGCCCCTGCAGGAGTGTGCCCCATAATTACTGGTAATAGAGTAGTATTCATTTGGGCAGGATTAAAACCGCAAATCGCGAATAGGGCATTGGTACATAGAACTTGTAAAATGGAATCATCCCCACACAATACATCACCAACTACTGCAAGAAATTCCTTGTGTGGTAAAAATTCGTATATTCCAAGTATTTTGCTTCCAATCTAGAAAAGGATAACTAGTTAATTTATGCACATGCATCTGATTATAATATAGACTAATTAATGGATTGTTATGGTCGGTAAGTTTTGCGAATAGTTCTTAAAAATGCTCCATGGTGATGAAAATGTTATACGATTAAATTTCTCTATGGATGAGGTACGGTTTTGGGCAAGATTTGTTCGTTCCCAGAACATGAGAATTTGGAAGTCCCAAAGACCTTATGTGTTAATTTAAACTTTTTTATGTCCTGAGAAAAAAGTGTCTGGGCAGCAATCGGCCCGAAGAGAATGGCCTATAATTTATGAAAATAAGAAATCGTTCTATTCATATTCAGTTATATAATTGCACAAGATAGGCAGGTCCTCAATAATTTAGATGAACTTAAACAGTTTATAATGTTTTGAAGCAAGTGGTGAGCAGGGATTGATGAAAATGAAACTATGTGTCTAAATAAAACATTAAATATTTGAACTATAGAAAAGAAAGAGAAACCCCGCAGTCTCTGTTTCTTTATTGTTTTTTTGAGCGTGGGTAGTTTTTAAACAACACTGACATATGAAAGAGGAAAGTTAGAAGATTAATTCAGCTTGGAAAGTGCAGATTCATAACGATATAAACTAGCTTGTGTTTAAAAAAACAGGACAATTAAAATTTTGTACGAAGTTCTTTGAAAACATGTAACAAATGTTAATTATGGAAGTCTATAAACGGGACTGGACGTTTCGGCGCGGCCGATTTAGTGCGGTCGGTTTGGCGCAGGGAGGGTTTGGCGCAGGGACGGTTAGGTGCAGCGACGGTTGGGCGTAGGGATAGTTGGTCGCAAGGACGTTTGTACGCACACATACATTAAAGTGGTTTATTATATAAGAAGTTTAGTGTCATTAATAAAATCGCTGAGTTATCCAATTTTATTAATAAATGCAGTTGATAAGTGTTTTGTGTCATATTATGTCTAGTGTATGTATGTAGTTTTTCTGTCATCGAGAGTGACTACAATTTGCTTATACGTAAATCAATTACAAAAACATAATTTTTAAGGCTCTTCTTTCAATGTATTCAATTTTTTGCCAAAGTCTAACTTGTAACTATAGAAGTCTCTGTTCGATGGGTTAGAATAGGTTCCTGTCCGACATAGTGCAAACAGAAGACACAGAACCTACTCATTGCAGGTTGAACTACAAAGGTGTTTATAGATGGAATTTGAATTTCCTCTACACAAAGAAGAATTAAGTTCTGGTAAGACGCAAACGTAAAGAGTGTTGGAAAATCTGATGGTTTTGATGGAAAAAAAAATATTATTTTATGTGAATACAACGCGGAATTATTAGACTAAAATGATGATACAAACAGTAAGTTGTATGTGTAAACCGGGCGAAACGCAACTTAATACTTATTAGGAGAACCTTATGTGGTAGTCATAGAAAACGTACCATATCAAAACACCGAAACAGAAAAGTAGACATCGTCTTCCCGAAGCAAGTTAAATATTATTCAGTGGTTGTACAAAAATGTTAATCCACATAATAAATATTAAATCAATCAACAGCCTTTTTACTCCCACTGTTATGCATCGGCCTCTTCTCAGCCATGTGTGTTTCCTTAGAGCTAAGGTAGCATACGGGGGTCCTACAGTTTAACGTCGAATCCGAACGACAGAAATTTCAGAGAAGGTTTTTAGCATTAAGATCCCGCGGTTTCAAGCTGGAATGGGAAATTGTGTATGGTGAATTACAGCACAAGATTTGTATACACTACTTGGTCATGGTGGAGAGTCGAACCCAAGCCAGAATCGCCGTTCTGCTCAGATAGCGAGCGCCCTATTAACTGAGCTACCATCACACTATTTAATTGATACAGGTTAAGTAAAATAAGGCTTTTAGAATAATTGGCTAAATGAAATAAAGTGGGAAATAATATGGATGAAGATGATAAAACACATGATACACCCACATCGGTAAAGATGGTTATAAGTATCAGAAATTTTTGTAGACCTGGGCATAAGCAAATAAACATGATTTGCCTATGGCCTGGGCAAGGGGAGTAGAAAAATGTACGCTAAAGGTCTGGAATGTAAATATTTGACAATAGAGAAATCTGTTGAAGGATGGTTTGATCTAGAAAATGTATACAGTGTGGAAATTAAGTAGCGGATAAATTCGTTAAATCCGTTAAAGTTTGTGATAGAGAAAAAATCGAAAAGTGATATAGCGATTTTAATCATAGCGCATATGAAAAAGCAATTTTTAAATTTTTCCATCAACTTTTGAAAAAGTTATGACATCAATATTTTTTAAATGAGAATGTGTATTTTTGAATATATATTTCGGTAGAGCTTTTTAAATCTGTTTTCAACAGTACTACATTTTGAATAGGTTACATAAGAAAAAATTCAAGAAATACGATCTTAACAGTTCAAACAGTAAACATGAATGATATTAACAGTAATTCTGGTTGTCGGGGTTTAAAACTAACAAAAAAATGTTTTGACGTTGACAACCGAATAAGTTGTAAATATTACAATAAAATAATTGTGTATTTTTATTCCCTGTAGATAGTACGAATATTTACAAGTAGGAGCAACCTTATATGAGCAAAATGGCATCGCTGACTGAGGAATAAAGAAATTAAATGTTAATGGTGATTGGGTATGGTCATAGGCAGTGTTTATTTGCCTATGGTATGGCGATCGAGTTAGAACTTATCACGAGTATGTCGAATTTACGGACACAAACATCCCGATCAGCAAATAAACCAATCAACTCACAGTCAGCAGAATAGAAACTAAATTTAGAGAACACAGTACCGTGTTTTTGGTCAGTTCTAACTCGATCACCATACCCAAAGATCTTCCAAAAACTGGCCGTCCTGTAACAACATTAACCGAAGATGTGCAGCTTGATATTTTACTGAAAATTAAAGATAATCCTTATTCAACTAGTCAAAACATCGTATTAGAGCACAATCTGAGCCACACTTCGGTACTGAAACTTTTAAAAATACAGAAATTTCGATTATTATAAAGTAAAATTGGTCAATGAGTTAGCAGAGCCTGACTTTGATCTTAGGCAAGAATTCTGTGAACAAATAATGGAATGTACATTCGCGATCCACTGTTTTCACGACGTATAATATTTTCGGATAAAGCAAGTTTTTCTTTACATAGAATTGTCAATAGGCGGAAATGTTGGTATTGGTCTAGGAAAAATCCCTACTGGATGCAGGAAGCGCATATCCTGTATTCCCAAAAGCTTATGTATGGACAGGAAATGTGTGTTAGGGCCATGCTTTTCCGATGCTGTTTCAACTAGAGAAAGATACCAAGACTATTTACAATTTGAATTAGTACCTGCATGGGCCTTTTTTCCAAATGACAACGACCCTGAACTACCAAACAATAATATTTGGCAGCAACAGGATGGGTCTCCGCCACACTACGTAGGTAAGGTGCGACGTTATTTGGACGATGTGTTCCCAGGAAGATGGGTATGAAGAAGAGGTGCAATGGAATTTGCGCTGGGTCCCCTGATCTAACGCCATTAGACTTTTTTCTATGGGGGAACTTAACAACCAAGGTCTGTCAAACTCAATCTAACAATTTAGAGGATGTTAAAGAAGAATTCGACATGAGTGGAGGTGACTAACGCTTCGAACTCTTCAAAATGTCTTAAATGCATTTAATGAGCATCTGGGTATTGTCAGCTCATGAAGGGTCGTGGGTTTGAACATGTAGTGTAGTTCCTTCGTTTGTCAACGTCAAAACAACTTTTTGTTTTGTTTTGTTTTAGACTCCGCTACCTAGGATTACTGTTAATTTCATTCATGCTTACTATCTGAACTTTAAGGTCGTTTTTCTTGAAATTTCTCTTATGTAACCTATACAAAGCTCTACCGTATTAAATTTAAAAAATGTAGGTTGCCATTTAAAAGAAATATTGATGACCTCATAACGTTTTCACAAGTGATAGAAAAATCTAAAACCAACTTCTTCATATGCGCTTGTAATTTAAAATGATAATCCCTTCCAGATTTTTTTTTCTATCACGAACCTGAAAGCATTTAACGAATTTATCCGCTATTTAACTTCCACATTGTATAACGTTCCCCAAGTCATTATCGATGTCGACAAAAGTAGTAGTAAAACAGAATTTAGCTCCGGCGACTAACTAAAAGACTACTGATTTATGTACTGTCGATTTTCGAGAACATTATTACGTAACTGCTTATCGCTGTTGGTTTTGAGTCTTTTTGGCTATGTCTCTGTCTATATACCTTTCACACATATGAAGATACATGCTTTCATGTAATTTATTCAACGTGGTAATTTTGGTTTCGGTATACAAATTGTATATGTCCTGATATACCTCATCCACTGCCTGTTGGTGATGTCTATTATTTCTAAAAATTTTTTAATGTTTATTGTTGTTTTAAATGAAACATGCAACTCAGAAATTAGTATAAGCGATTTTGAGATAAATCTTAAATTATTTAATTTTCATGCTATATCACATTGCAATTAATTAGTTATCTTCTGTTACATTCTTAAAATGTCTATGACAAATTAAAATCAATCATAGACTAGCATTAAAAACGAGACCTTTTGTATTTTAGAGCTGCCTGTTACGTTTACCTTCTGTTATCTATCATATAGCACTATTTGTTGTTGTGATTCACTATAAGCATTGGATTTATGACTCACGAGCCATTGAATAAGTTGTAGATACTAATCGAATCGGCTATTAGTAAAAACTAAATAATTTTTCTTACCTCCAAACCTCTTTCAAAAAGTGCAATTATCCGCACAAGAGGACTAGTTATCCATTTCACATAAGCGACAGGTCCTAAGCTGAATACAGCTCTAAATTTGTTGTTGTACTCAGTTTTCTCTGTCAACATAACATAGGAAACGGTAGTTCCTTGTGAGTGACCAATATAGAATATTTTTTCTTGATTTGTTTGAGCAATAACGTAGTCCACCATTTCTGGTACATCAATGATACCAATTTCGTGCCAACTGAAGTCCCAGAACTGTTTGGCATTTTCGTCTGGATCTAAACTGACGTGCTTACGAGAATATCTTGTTCCACGAACATTTGGCATCCAAACATCGTAGCCAGCATCAGCAAGAATGTAACCTTCAAGAAAAACAAAACGAATAGTGTAACTTTACTCGAATTGTTCAGTACAACAATGATACAAAAGCATTATTGTAATAGTCTAATAATATACTTTAAAAATAAGTTATTAATAATTTCGATTTAAGAGTAGTAAGTAGATGACATGAGTATGCTGTAAATATCGTACCAAATCCTTTTTCTGGGCCAGCAATGATCCAATCTGCAGAAGAACATAAATTACCATGTTGCAAGTAGACGGCGGACCTATTTTCTGATGGACCTTGTTTGCCATAAGGAATTCTATGCATTTCTAATAAGTAGCCATCAGATGTTGTTACTGTATGTACTTCAACAGGATAGCCATATTTTTGAATCAACTGGGGCTATAAATGGGAAATAATTATTTCTGTATAGTATAGTAGTAGTATAGAGCGCACACAAAATAATACTCTTAAAAATTGCTTATGGAATACTTAAAGATTTAGAAACTTACAACCACAAGTTTAATAAAGTCTAGATGAACTCAGAGGTGCCGTTTTACTGTTACTTGATAACTTACCACTAACAACTTTGCGTCTTCCTGAACTTCCCTTGGAAGTGTTTTGTAATATTCTTCGGCTTGTTTTCTTATAAGGTCAAACTTTTCATCGTTGTTTTCGAAATTCAACGTTTCAATTACATAGCAGTTTGCTACAGCAGAGAACGTCGCAACAATTAGTATAACTTTCATTAGCTGAATCATTTTTATTGTTTGAATGCTGTACAATATAGCACATTTTTTATATAACATATCGAAAGATTCATATCTAATATAAAGGACTTTTTTCAGTAGCCTATTGGCGGTTGAGTACCTATTTTTAGTTTTATCTATCACTTTGTAACTTTAAACTGTTTTAAAATTCGATTACCCAAAGTGCAAAGATTCATGTTCTGTAATCACCGTTGTTTAGAACCATCCCAAAACTTTTTGGAAATATTCCTGGTTTTTTATTTTAAAACTTTTTCCAGCCACTCAGATATAGGTTATTCTATTTCCAATTTTATATTGAAAAATTCTCTACTGTACTTCAAAATCTCTAACTATGGCACTAAAGTTTATACAGTACAACTTTGCTAACAACACGCGTTAACTTGGACACTCCAGTAATTCGGACACTGCTAAAATTCGGACAGCTGAATTTAACTCTAGATATAATCCGGACACATTTGAGAATTGTTTAAAAAATGTTTTATGAAGCATGTAAAAAAATTTTGGATGAGGTTCATTAATAGATAACACTCCCTCTCATTCATCCAAGGATGGATTAACTTTAATCCAAACTTTTGGGTTATGGTTTCACCACCCAACTGTAACAGCAATAACAGACGCAATGATGCAGACTGTGACGCAAAATATTAAAGTGGCTTAGGGTAAATATAATTGGCTAACTTAGTATCTCACAACAAATACTTTGAATAGCTACAATTTGGAGGGGGCTATCATAAACCTGCATCAATCGTGGAAAAATGCAACTGATAAAAATATCAAAGAAAGTTGAACGCTCTAAAGGATAATGGCATGAACAACATGAAATTTGTTTGAATCAGTTGTAACAGCAGTGGGAATCTGAATCAGTAAATGCAAATTTAAACCCCATTACGCAAATGTTGAATTATATTGATCCACAAGTTAGTGCTGAGGAAGTATTTAATTGGGCAACTGGACGCAGTAAAGAGACATATCAAGATTGAATTGCAGATACTTCAAAAGTTGACGATATTGGGATGAATTCTATTGATTCCAAATGTGAGTTTGTAGAAGAATGTTGTGATAAAATCATGTACACATATATGCGGTTCCGTCATTTTCTAAATGATTTCAATGGACTGTTAGGGTCGATCTTACGGGGGCGAATAAAAACTACTGAATTCTAAATTTAAATACGGTTGCAGCGCTTCTGCATTTCATTTATGCAGTTCCTGGGTAAACAAACAGTGGATGCGTCCAGAACTTACTGGCGGCGACAGGCAGGTGACATGCAACAGATAATAAAACACAGACTTACTGATCTGTCAATAAATATTTGGCAGTTGTACTACCGGGGATCCTACAGCCCCCTGTCCCTGGATTGGGACTCGAACAGGATACGGATGCTCATCTGTCGGCTAGCTGCTGTGGCCGCAGTCATTCGTAATCGTAGGGTAATTACGACAATTATGCATACTTTCTGGTGCACCAATCCTCCAGAGGGATCCAGGCTAGGACTAAGTCCAGCCAGTCTCTCTGTTATTCACAAGAGTGTCGTGGGGGGGGGGAGCGGGCTCAGCCCCACATGTTAAGGGGAGAGTATCGTAAATGTCCACACCCACGCATAAAAGTCAGTCGGTGCCATCCTGACATTAATGTTATATTCATAATAATAATAATAATAGTTCGACGTAGGCACACTTACGATGCAACCTTTGCCGACTGACTACCTACCGAAAGATTGCTAGGCAATAATGATTAATCATGCTACGCACATTATCTACTCATATAGCTACTTACAAGCTGCAGAGAAAGTGGGACTAAAGATAAATATAAGCAAAACGAAGATAATGTCAAATCACAATGATACAACACCAATCGTACTAAACAATGAGACAATAGAAATAGTGGACGAATATATATACTTAGGCCAAAAAATATCCATAAAAGAATGCCCACAAAACGAAGAAATAGCAAAACTTGCATGGACGGCGTACGGAAAGCTGAAAGATGTGTTCAAATTACCATACCCACAACACCCGAAGACAAAAGTGTATAATCTGTGCATCTTACCTTTATTCACGTACGCGTCGGAAACCTAGTCCCTGACAGAAACAAATATTGAAAAATTGAGAGTTACACAAAGAAGAATGGAGAGATCGATGCTGGGAATAAGACTATCAGATAGAAAAACCAACGAATGGATACGAAACAAGACTAAAGTCGAAGATGTGGTTGCACGAATAGCAAGGTTGAAATGGCAATGGGCTGGGCATCTGATGAGAAGGGAAGACGATCGATGGAGTAAGAAAGTGACCGAATGGAGGCCTAGAACTGGGAAAAGATCACAAGGCAGACCACGCACACGCTGCGCTGGAGGGATGACATTGAAAAAATCGCAGGGATTCAATTGAAGAGTCGCACAACAGATAGAGAAATATGGAATCAATTAGGGGAGGCGTTTGTCCAAAGATAGAATACTGTGCGCTGACTTATGATGATATGATGATAGCTACTTATATTCACTACGTTACTGTTTCCAACAACTACTTACGTAGACACACCAATGTTGTATAACAACCATAATAGGACCCAATGCTTGTAAACTACATATAATACCAAGTAGATAACAGGTAACCATTTGGGTAAACACATATGACGCTTCACGGGATATAAACCATATATAATAATAACTAGATAACTCGTAACCATTTGGGTAAACACATATGACGCTTCACGGGATATAAACCATATATAATAATAAGTAGATAACACGTATCCATTTATTATTATTATTATTGTTTGTTTGGGCTTTGGCCTCGGCATGCCTTTCGTCACTGCGACCCTTAGTGGTTCTATTGTAACTTAGAAGCCCTTTCCCTTGTTAGAGAAGTTGACGGCTATTGAAAAATCTGAGAATGTCTCTGAGATTCAAGTCCCTTATTTCGGTAGGTGTGCTAGTCTCCTTTCCGAGAATGTTGTGTCTACGTCGACCGACAGCATGGCATCTACATATGATGTGTTTAGCCGTTTCTACATTGCATAGGCGGCATATTTGGTCCTCAGCCGTACCAATCTTGTATAGATGGTATTTTAGTGGAGTGTGGCCTGTGAAAAGACCAGTGATGGTCTGCAGCTCCTTCTTGCTGAGAGACAAGGCGTTCCTTGTTTTGTTTTGCGAAATAGTTATAAACTGTTTTGCCTGACGTTGTCCTGGTGTGTTTTCCCAGTATCAGGATTTCATTTGTTCCTCTCATAGGCTGACCTCGTGCTTAATGTGGCTTTTCTGTATTCCACAACAAGGTTCAGGTCCAGTGTATGCCGTTGTTGCACCGCTTCTGCGAGTTCATTGGCTTTTTCATTGGCTGGTATACCCTCGTGCCGTGGAACCCACCATAGAGTTACATCGTTTTTGCTGGCCAGTTGCTTGAGGTTGCCCAGGCATTGCCAGACAAGCTTGGATTCACAGGTATAGGCTTTCAGAGCCTTTATTGCTGCTTGGTTGTCTGTTAGAATATCAATTGTTGCACATTTATAACCTACCTCAGCTTGGAAGATGGTAGTTATGGTTCCAAGGGCTTCATAAATGCGGCAGCCAGGGCCGTATACGCCCGCACCAGTACGTCCTTCCCCCATCCTTGACCCATTCGTGTACCATTGGAGCGATCCTCTTTTAAATGCCTCCATTTAAAAGAGGATCACGGGATATAAACCATATATAATTATAAATAGATAACGCGTAACCATTTGGGTAAATACGTATGCTGCTTCACGGGATATAAACCTTATATAATAATAAGTAGATAATACGCAACCATTCGGGTAAACACATGTAACATTTCATGGGATATAAACCATATGTAATAAGTGCATAATACGGAACCATTCGGGTAAACACACATATAACACTTCATGGGATATAAACCAGTGACGTATATTTTAGCAAATATTTATTTGTTGAGCGCATATTCAAGTAATATTCACAGCAGGCAAAAGTTGTCTAACAGGACAGAAGTAAATAGCGTTATAATGCAAGATGTTGTTTTATTAAGAAGATTGAAGGAAAGACCTAGTATACAATTTTTCGTAAACACAAAATCGTAAAATAATTGTTATTATATTAAACAGAATCATTCTGTCCTATTATTTGTTTATAAATATTTAGAATTCATTTAAAATATCTTTCTTACTTTATTTGTGTAGTTTTTCTTTCTTTGCAAACCCGGACGGGTGGAAAATATTATCTGTCCGCATTAGCGAGGTTGTACAGTTTTCAAGTGATAAATGCTACCAGTATAAAGTTCATCATAATTTTTAGTGATAGTAGAACACTCAGAATCTATCTTTGAGGTGAGTTATTAAATATGTTGTTGAAAAATACTATGACATGATTAATATTTTTCTGAATATGATTTGTTTTCGTTGAGTGCTAAAGTTGCAGATCGTTTCTACAATGAGTCGCGTGTCACTCTTCAACAAAAAATTAAAAAAAATTATATCTCTATAGATGTGGATTTAAAGTCACTAACAATGTTGAACAATAGTTTATGTGTTTGATCTTGGTTATTTGGATCATATCAAGGTAGTTATAGTATTAAAAAAGATAAGCGAATACAATAATTACACATTAATAAAAGTTTTCAAACTGATGTGATGTAAAGAGATAAACCCGCTTACGGAATTTTACTGTTTTCAACTGAAGTATTTGGATAGTTCCAATACTTGTGCAACTGATATGATTTGGTGGTAATTGTGTATTAATACCATTGTTATCGGTAGAGGATTTAAATCACTTTTTATTTTTCATAATTCTCTGAGTGTTAAGTAACGGTAAAACGACCATTTTTTCGGATAGAGAGGAAAATCATAGGTTCTCTGTTCGAACGTTTGTGGGCACGTTGCTCTGCTGCGTAGAAAACCCAAATAGGCAAAAATTTACAGTTCTTGTGGCACCGCTCAGTAGTGTGATTGCCTATGGTAGTGGAAGTCCTGCAACGTAAAATAAATAAACAAATAGCATTCACTTCAGCAAACTCAATTGCATTTTTAACAAAACTAATAATAGGCTATAATAATATTATCGAAAAGACAACTATACGTATATCTACTAAATTTTTAATCAATTCAGTAACACGTAATCTTGGATGTTTATATTGTTCTAAAAATAATATTTAGTGATTAAGTGATAAACTGCCATAAACATAAGATGGAAAATAGGCATATTCCGCTCAATGAATAGCAAACTCGCAAATAATTCCAAATATGTATGTATTTCAAACGAATTTGAATGACAAGTAAGAATGGAAATATAGATGGAGAATAACATGTAAGCGAAAGATTAGCAGTTAATGAAGGATAAGCACCATCACATTATTATTTATTATTATTATTGGAACTTCTACAGGCTTTGTAGGCCTATCGCTTTAAGTAGAGGATCACATAAACAGCCAATATAATATACTTACAAAACAGACAAATCGCTGCTCCTCACTCTACACTGAATAAGTAAATATTGAAAATAAATTCTTACTGCTGATAGCGGGAGCTCTTCATCCTAATTTATGAGGTGGTGGAAACTATCGGTTTAAACATCAGAAAAGCCACGTGATAATCTTTATCAGAAATGTTTGCATATTAATTTACGCTAATTTAAACCACGTAATATCGTTTAAAATAAGTCTGATTTTTGCAATAAATTTGGTCCCTGTTGGAAAACAGTCTTAATGTTGTTAGTAACTGTTGTTAATAAGTGGCGCGTACGACCACTATAAATATTTTGATTCCACAGCAGCAAAAGGAAAATGCTGTATAATAGGTATTGTACCGCACGAAAAGTAGAATGATATCAAATAATCACAGAGATGGACTAAAAGTAATATAATGCATATGAGGTTTGACAACTTACTTCCGCGTTAGACGCTGTAGCACTTAAGTTACGTAGAAGTAAAACAAATGATTCATGGTTTTACCGATAGAGGGTGGTTAAGCGAAAATTGAACAGTTGTTGGTTTTTGCCCAGGCCGTACATCGAGTTTCTATCAGTCATCATGGAGCAACAAGTGTTTATTTAATTTTGCTGTAAATTAGGGAAAACACTAGCAGAAAGCACTTTGCTAAATGTTAATCAGGGATTATCAGGTACCATACGGTGAGGCAATAACGATACATCTTGAAGAAGACTATACTTTAAATAGTTTAAGTACCTGTGTTTTTACAGAAGATGGCAACATATTTTCCGTAATTAGGTGTACTAAATATTTTGGTGGTAATGGGTTTCCTCAAGGTTCTGAAGTGCTGCAAGATGTTAAAATTTCTGATTCACCAAGAATGTGAAATTATCACAATGTTTAACGTTTCTTTAAAAGATAAGTAAATGAAATCAAAATTGTACTATAAAAAGCAAGCAAAAGTCAAAAAGAGTATCGTGAATTTATCTATAAATACAATAATTAAAATTGTTTATTGCAAGTACTTCCCCTGTGGAAATAGGTCAGCAGAGTAAAAACGAAAACCTTAAAAACGTCTTTAAAAAAATTTTTTTGAAGCAATGTCAGATACAAGTATGTAATGTTGCGACGTTGTCCCTATTATGTTCTATGCAGATCCTCTAAGGTTTTGGAAGCGCTAGAATACCCGAAAAAAAAAACATTCTTTTAGTCGCTTGGAGCGAGGTCAGGAGAATAAAACGGATGTGGTAAATACTCAAACTTCAAATGCGGCTGCGCGTTGCATATTGCTAGAATTCAAAAATCCGCGCCTTTTGGTTCTGATGGCAGGCTTGAGACGGTTCTTTAGGAGTTCTGAGTGTGGGACACTAGTAACAGTAACCTCATTTGTCATGTAGTCCTCCAAAATTACACATCTTGTATCCCAAAAAAGAATCAGCATAACCTTTCCTGCCGAGAACTGTGTACGAAATTGTTTTGACGAAGAGGTCTGACTTCATTTTTTGCTTGCTTTCTTGGTTTCAGATTGATGATGGTGTACTCAAGACTCATTACCAGAAATAATCTTTGCCAGAAAGGCATCTTCTTCTGTTTCATATCGTCGCAAATGTTTTTCACACGCATCAACACGTTGTTGTTTCAATTCTACAGTCAATTGGTTTGGCAACCACCTTACTGACATTTTATGGAACTGGTGGATGTCATGCATAATGTGATGTACAGAACAATGGCTCATATTCAAAGCTTCAGTGATTTCAGTAAGGATAAACCGACGATTTTCTTTCACCATGGCTTCAGCTGCCGCAATCGATGCAGGCGCCACAACACGTTTTGTTTGATCAGGTCGGAGAGAATCAACTACGGAAATCACTCCGTTTTCGAACTTGTTCCATTCATACACTTGTTGGAGTGACAAACATGAATTTCTATATTGTAGACTCAGTCTTCGATGAATATTAATGGGTATCACCCCTTCTCTGGTGCAGGGCTCTAGCAGAGTTGCCATTTTTAAACTAGTTTGTCAGTATTTTCAATTGTTGCTATGATGTCATTAACAGGCCTTCTACATCTCAAAAATAATATTTCTACCAACTTTAAGGTAAAGTATCGTTCGGTACATTTTTTGGAAACTTAAGGTTTTCATTTGACTTTGCCTCGTTTAAAGAAAAGTAATGGAAAAATCATTTTTTGGAAAATCGACTGTATGGTAATTCATACTGTAATAGTTTGCGGTTCTATCGCTACTCATTGCGACACCATCTTATTTTAACTTCATTTGCTTTCAATACAAAAATAATGCCAATCTCTTTGAAACTGTTACAAAAATAAATTTTGGAACTTTTTGTTTTCCAAGTAGTGTTACCTGGTGGAAAGGCGATATGTACTGATGGACGATAGATAAGTAAGATTAAATTAAGATCTTAAAATCTATAGCTGATAATGAAATTAATTAATGCCGATTACTGAAGATAATGATTTTAACAAAACGGATTTATAACTATAGATACAGTAATTTTTCCGTAATCGACAACATAGAAATTCTTAATAAAATATTCTGCGGTTCTATGGGTGCTCATTTCTAAACTGTAGCACTATCAAAATCAACATTTCAGTGAATGCAATATCTCCCTGTGTATTTTTAGAATTTTATATTGCCAGACAATTCTTGTATTAACCTAATTATTTGTTTTTAATACAAAAATAATTCAAACCTCCTTGTCATTGTATTATTTTAGTTGTGAAGTGTTGTCGCGTGGTGGGAAGGCAATCTACAATGATGAATGATAGATAAAAGAGTCTAAATTACAATCTTTAAAGTTGAAAATAAGATTTATTGATTCCGATTACTGAAAATAATAAGATTTTAACGAAAATATCCTGGTAGTTTTAAATAGCTTACACGAAACGGATTTTTTCTTTATTTCTAATAAATTTATTCTCGTGATATTGCGTAAATAATTTTTATAGCGCATGGTATGCATCTCAACAATACCATTACAAATATTTAAAGAATGGTTTTAGTTCATAATTAAGTTTAACAAATACATTAATTTTTATAATAATTTCATATGGCGTCCACCTGTTTAAAGGCCGACCCATAGGCCGACCTATCACAGAGCACGCATGTTTGCATATATTTGTATGATATTGGACCAATACAGTATTATATTTGTTGAATGCGGGCTTTCGCGGCTGTTGCCCAATAAACTAATATTTTTCGGGTGCTGCCGTGGTCGATCAATTTTGCTTGACGTTTCGCTGCGCATACTGTCAGCTTCTTCAGAAGTTATTCTAAAGACAATAAATCGTTCTTGGGAGGGCACGTCAAAATCGTCGGTCCCAGCTATCTCTACGATGGTAGTCCTTACATCAAGTCTCTCTTATCCCTTGTCGATGTCGAACCGCACCACATACACCACAGTGTAGATACCCTACTGGTATTAAGATTATTTTTATATCCTATTCAGAAAATTACGTTGAAACCAGCATTATGTATATTTTACTCCTTAAATTTCTGAAAGGGTCCTTCTGAGCATTGGTTTATAACTCTCCTTTCTTCTGCTTCAGCTTCGTCATATAGTTTTCTACTTGTATATGGAGTTCGATAGAATTGTTCTGCCACCCTATTAATGCCTTTTCTGTTTGTTATTATGCTTCCACTTTCGTCATGGAGCTTGCTGATTTAATTTTTTCTTGCGATACTATTCGATGGTTACTGCCCGTTGAAAAGCTGTTCATGACAGTTACATTTTGCATTCTTTCTTTCTTATCTGTTATTATAAAATCTATCTCGTTTTTTATTTTTCTATCGGGGCTTATCCAAGTCCATTTCCTTTGGAATTTCGCTGACAAGAAAGTATTCATGGCATACCATCGGTGCTGTAGTAGAAAATGTAGTAGCATCTCTCCTCTTTCATTTCGTTGCCCTATATCATTTTTTCCCATTATAATCTCTGATGATGTAATATAAGCTCCGGTAAAGATGTAAATTTTTACAAAATCGAGAACATCTTTGGTTTGTGCATATTGTTTATCATCATCAAAACCTTTTTCGTCCCACTGCTAAGCACCGGCTTCTTCTCTATCACGTGTATCTCCTCAGCGTTAAGGTAGAAAAACGGGGACCCGCAGTTCAAGGTCAAATCCGAACAACAAAAATTCCCAAGAAGGTATTTAGCATTGAGATCCCACGGTTGCTAACCGCATTGGGAAATTGTGTGTGATGGGTTGCAGCAGAAGATTTTAATACGCTGCCCGGTAATGCTGTGGAGTCGAGCCCAAGCACAATAGATGTTTTGCCCAGAAAGCGAATGCTCTGCCAATCGAGCTACCACCACATTATATATCTGTTTATCTTTTACATTATTTCCCAATAAACTAATAGAAAATGTCGACGAGAGTTGCATCTCAATGTCAAAATTAAAATAAAAAAATATGATGCCAAACAAATAGAACTCTACGGTTTTTGGAAAACATTAACCATATCATCAAGATAATTTCGTAAATGTAAGATATACTGTCAAATCAACAGCTTCATTAAGCTACAAAATTCTAACTTGTATAAGTGAGTTATTCTATTTTTTTTTTGATAGCGGTTAAGTGAACTTTCTTTTCCATCGTAGTTCCTGTTGTTCCCACAGAGAGCGTCGGGAGCCCAGCGACGTTTCCTAACATCCTTACACTACAATTCACTTCACCGTACTGATATTAGTTAGTGTATCTTTATTTCCAGTATCACTGAACTTGAACTAGACTTCTTCGTGACTGCATAATGACTCGGTATGTTTTCGGATAATTTCTTTATTTAGTTCTGTTTTGCGCACATTATTTGCTTGCTATAGTCCCTCTCAGGGTTTTACCTATCTGCCGGATTAATACAAAACCGTACTAACTTGCCCGTTCGCTGATAGATTTGACTTAAAATGCATGCTGCCCAGTGCGGTAGATATTTTCATTTATTTTTAACATTTAGGAAATTTACTATAGATTTAATGCCACAATCATCTAAATTCTCAAATATAACCTTAGCTGGCAAAATTATACTACCAAGATGAAATTTAAATAAATATTATCTTACTTATATTATGATTCATCTTAAAATGCTTTCTGCTTAAGCTTGAAATTGTTTGTTCGGTTTGCATGTGTCATCTATCAACGATTCCCTAATTACGTTATTTACACACGTCGCATTACTAATACAATAATGCAGTTATCATGATCATTTCTAGGAGTATAAATACTCCATGGGATTAATAATCTTTACTGGCTGTTATGTCAAATCGTCACAAATTATGAAGATCTCGGAACGAAGTATTATCAGTTGTTACGCCTGAAATGTGGAAAAACCCGTTGAACACGCTAAAAATTAATTCAAGGGTGGTGGCAACGTGAACGTGTGATTAAAGAAATAAATTCAATTGTGATTACTTCAGGTTTGGTCTCCAATTACACTGTTGATAGCGATGATTATGATGTATAAATGTTTATTAACCTGATATGTTACAAATTTCATGTTGAATTTAAAAAAGTATACTAATGAAACCATTTTTTTAATCTGTATCATAGTATACAACAATTATATACTGTTATTATTGTTACTGGACATTACGGATTGGGAAGACCATAACTAATTGCATACGAATTTGTGATGAATGATAAGTAATACCAAATTGGAAAAACAAATATTTCTTTTAAAAATCAGTTTTAAGGGTTTTTTTACAGAAATTATAAAACCAACGTCTACACAGCTATTCAACGGGAGATAGGTTTACAAAGTAAACTCTTCGAATTTGTTTATAGTTAATTGTATATTGTATTATAAATCACATTAATTCATTCAAATAACTATAATTCTTTTACAGCAGCGTTGAGGTTATACCGTGCTTATACGCATGGATTCCCTTATCTAAGTATTGATTAGATTTATATTAATTCATACATTTTCTTGGTTAACAATCCTAAGCATTGGTTTGTTGCAACATTTTTTTTCTACTCCTCTCTTCTGGATGCGAGTCCTTTTAATTCATAGTGTAGTAAAAGTTGAAACTTATTGTTTTGGTTTTGTTTTTAGCATAGAAGTAAAGATTTTGTGAAAAAGAATATTTTTTACATTAACATATCTTTGCAGACATGGCCCGGTAGATTACAATGGGTCTGGCATTTGATAAAAATTCGATAAAAAATAGAAAGCTGTAACTGTCAGATTGTATTAAGTTTAATTGTAATTGTGTAATTAAATTTTTTTAATTGACTGTAAACTATTTATGATGATAAACTTAAACAGGAAATGTAACTTCAATTATAAATAAAAACAAGGCAAAACATTGAACTATAAGAACGTGAACGTGTGATTAAAGAAATAAATTCAATTGTGATTACTTCAGGTTTGGTCTCCAATTACACTGTTGATAGCGATGATTATGATGTATAAATGTTTATTAACCTGATATGTTACAAATTTCATGTTGAATTTAAAAAAGTATACTAATGAAACCATTTTTTTAATCTGTATCATAGTATACAACAATTATATACTGTTATTATTGTTACTGGACATTACGGATTGGGAAGACCATAACTAATTGCATACGAATTTGTGATGAATGATAAGTAATACCAAATTGGAAAAACAAATATTTCTTTTAAAAATCAGTTTTAAGGGTTTCTAAATCAAATGCGCTTATAACGTGCGCCACTGGAATTTAAAAATGTCCTGGTGTATACCAGACACCGTATTAGTTGCCTGTCTCGCTTCTATCCATTACTTAAACACCAAGTAAACATGAACACTCTTAATAGTTTACACCACGACTGAGTCAAATAGAACCAGTACCTGAATGTCGACGCGCTAATCCGATAGTTAGGTAAACCTCTGAGACAGAGTATACTTGCATTCTTTATGTTTCGGCTAGTTTGCTCTGTTTTATCTTGCCATTTATATTATATTCTAGCACTCATCTAGTGATGCTGTTGATGGGTTTTTCTAAAGTGTGGGTTGCACCTTCTAATGGTAATCTCCGTATCCTATTCCTCAGTAATCTTCCATAATTCTGTGTTTCAGACTTGTTTCAATCAATGTATTTTGAATATTTTTCCTAGACTTCTGTTTATAAATGCTTGAGTGTCATTTATGTGTTGCTTATGTAGACCCTCGCGTCTTGGAATCATACATCCACAATTAACTTCAGTTAATTGCTTCAACCCTAAATAAAATTTGATGTTTGAATATATAAAAAGTATAATATATTTTGGTATATGTATATATCTGCGTCTACTCACTGAGAACGTATATAGGTGTTTTAATAATTCTTTGATTCTATAGCTATTGTCAAGTTAGTAATACCTATATTTTAACATTAAAGATTTAAAACCTACTTGACTTCTTATCGTCCAACATACTGCATTTTTAAATAATTTTATATTTTTTTTCATTCTTAAACTACGCTCCATTTGTTTACGATTGTGTAGTAAATATTACTTCGGTTACCGTAGAATAACAACTTTCAACGAAATTGACTGGCTACGAACTGGAAATGCGTTAAAACTAGCTATTGCGTTAATATCTTAACAGTTGGAAATTATTGCATTTAAACATATTTTCTGCTATATATTGCTAGTAAATAAAACAAATGCTGCCGCTTAATAGTAATTTTCAATGAAATCGACGTGTGGTGAACTGGAAATGAGATACAATTTGCTATTTCGTTCATTTCTTAACTGTTGGAAATTACTGCATTTAAACATGTTTTCTGCTATATCTTCTAGTAAATAACGAAAATGCTATTGTAGAATAACAATTTTCAACGAAATCGATATGTGGTGAACTAGAAATGAGATAAAATTTGCTTTTTTGGTCATTTCTTAACTATTGGAAGTTATTACATTTAATCATATTTTCTAGTGTATATTGCTAGTAAATAAAACAAGTGCTACCGTAGAATAACAACTTTCAATGAAAGTGACTTGCTGTGAACTGGAAATGTTTTAAAACTAGCTATTTCGTTAATACCTTAACAGTTGGAAATTATTGCATTTAAAAATATTTTCTGCTATATATTGCTAATATATAACGTAAATGCTATCGCAGAATAAAAGCTTTCAACGAAATCGACATGTGGTGAACTGGAAATGAGATACAATTTGCTTTTTTGTCATTTCTTAACTGTTGGAAATGATTGCATTTGAACATATTTTCTGCGCTATATTGCTAGTAAATAAAGCAAATGCTACCGTAGAATAACAAGTTTCAACGAAATCAACGGGTGGTGAACTGAAAATGAGATACAATTGCTAATTGGTTCATTTCTTAACTGTTGGAAGTTATTGCATTTAAACATATTTGCTGGTATGTATTGCTTGTAAAGAAAGAATTTCTAGATTAGGCGTAATTGTGCAGCTTTACCTCTTCACACAAGTAATTTCGAGACTGAAATAATAAAAAATGGGCTCACTTTCGGCTAGTTTTACAGGAATATTTACAGAGATCGCAAAGCACGAATCAGAAATGAAGGTTAAAGTTTACGCAAACTTTAATTGATTAAACACGTTGTAGAAAATATTGAAGTACAAGATCGAAGCTCAAATGAAATACTTCACCAGGATACAGAATCTTCAAGCTTTTTGATTTGACTCGGCGAATTAAGAAATTTATTAGTATGGATTACAGGTAACTAGGTCCAAAGTAGGTTTGGTTTGCCGATGACGATATGGAGACCCCTTGCGCGATATCCCAGGTAGTTGCGAACTAATGACCAATTGTAAAAATTTCAAACATGATACGTGTTCAATATGCGGAAACTGGAAAACCTGAAAATTTTTCTAGCTCCGCCGATGATACGCCATTGGTGCAATTGTATTTTATAAAAACATTTTCATAGAGCGACCATGGATTATTTTATTGCACCAATCGAGACGTCACAAACAGATTGTTCGTTAACTCGGACAAACAAACCAGACACACGTCGCAGATAAATTCAGGAAAAGCATACAGGGTGTCAGAAATAGGTACAAATATTAAATCTGATGGTAGATTACAATATATACAAACTAAAAAAAAACATTTCTTTGGCAGTGGGACCCTTAAGACATGAGAAAATAATAATTGAAAATTTAAACAAAATTGTTTGAGTAGCACAGGATAATAACAAGAATTTGAGTTCAAAATCATGTTATGCAAAGGAGAGTAAGATAGAAGTGCAAAAGAAATCTTATCGCCTGCACAAACCAATACTATCAGGTAGGTCAGTAATTTCTATTCAGCCTGTTGTTGTTATTACAAGCCAGACAAGTTTTTACGTGTTTGCCACTTTGGATTTACTTTACAATTAGGTATTAACCTTCTACAGCTTAAATGCATCCTCTATGTATCATCAGCAGTTGCCAAACAAAATTTTATTTTATTTTGTAGTTCAAAAAAATAAACTTAATGATTTTTGAAAAATGAATAGTACCATTGAATTCTACTTGAGCCAATCTATTACTGGTTTAAATATTTGTACCTATTTCTGATACACCCTGTATATGAAAACAGCTACTGTATATAAAATACAATTTTATTCAACGATAAAGGAATACGTCTAAGGTTCAACCAATTACAAAGAACATGCTACTGTTCTGGATACATTACTTTAAATAAAAGTATTTGTATCCAATTTACACTTATTTATTTTGAACTACGTTTGTTTCATTTTAAATCTAGAAATACGAACTTAATGTAGCCTTTATCAAGTATGTGTTAAATAAATAGTCACGTACTGAACCGTTTCTCTTAGTGTTGTTCCAGTAACATAATTACATTATTATAAACGATATCACGTGCTTCAACTCCAAACAAGTAATCCAAATGACCAAATGTATGGTCAGGAATCACGAAATAATCTTTAGCGTTTCCAAGTTCTGTATACAATTTCCACACATCTCGTTGAGCAGCCAACCAATCGCTTCTACTGTAAACAAGGTACACAGGTACCTTCACCTGGCTTAACTGGTACGATGGTGGTTCAACATCTTCATAATTCTCTAAGTTCCCCGTCCATCCGTAGTCCCATTTCCGAAATTGTCCTAAAAATATTACATTATTACAAACATATTTATGTTAAAAAGCCGCAAGCCTTTCATTTGGTTATTTTTTAGTAGGAAACAAGATAATCACCTGAATTAATAAGTTGACCGAAATGCAACAATTGTTTCGTTGCTGCGCCGGCGGGCGAATGACCCATGATTATTGGTACCAAAGTTGTGTTTGTCTGCTTTTCACTAAAACCACAAACGGCGAAAAGGGAGTTCAAGCAAAGATCTTGTGTAATAGAATCGTTGGTGCACAGAACGTTTCCCACTTTGCTCAGAAATTGCGTTTGCGGTAAAAACTCCCATACTCCAATACTATCCAATAGCGTCTAAAATGAGCAGTTGTTTTAAAATGTATCTATCAATTTTTTTACAGAAATTATAAAACCAACGTCTACACAGCTATTCAACGGGAGATAGGTTTACAAAGTAAACTCTTCGAATTTGTTTATAGTTAATTGTATATTGTATTATAAATCACATTAATTCATTCAAATAACTATAATTCTTTTACAGCAGCGTTGAGGTTATACCGTGCTTATACGCATGGATTCCCTTATCTAAGTATTGATTAGATTTATATTAATTCATACATTTTCTTGGTTAACAATCCTAAGCATTGGTTTGTTGCAACATTTTTTTTCTACTCCTCTCTTCTGGATGCGAGTCCTTTTAATTCATAGTGTAGTAAAAGTTGAAACTTATTGTTTTGGTTTTGTTTTTAGCATAGAAGTAAAGATTTTGTGAAAAAGAATATTTTTTACATTAACATATCCTTGCAGACATGGCCCGGTAGATTACAATGGGTCTGGCATTTGATAAAAATTCGATAAAAAATAGAAAGCTGTAACTGTCAGATTGTATTAAGTTTAATTGTAATTGTGTAATTAAATTTTTTTAATTGACTGTAAACTATTTATGATGATAAACTTAAACAGGAAATGTAACTTCAATTATAAATAAAAACAAGGCAAAACATTGAACTATAAGAACGTGAACGTGTGATTAAAGAAATAAATTCAATTGTGATTACTTCAGGTTTGGTCTCCAATTACACTGTTGATAGCGATGATTATGATGTATAAATGTTTATTAACCTGATATGTTACAAATTTCATGTTGAATTTAAAAAAGTATACTAATGAAACCATTTTTTTAATCTGTATCATAGTATACAACAATTATATACTGTTATTATTGTTACTGGACATTACGGATTGGGAAGACCATAACTAATTGCATACGAATTTGTGATGAATGATAAGTAATACCAAATTGGAAAAACAAATATTTCTTTTAAAAATCAGTTTTAAGGGTTTTTTTACAGAAATTATAAAACCAACGTCTACACAGCTATTCAACGGGAGATAGGTTTACAAAGTAAACTCTTCGAATTTGTTTATAGTTAATTGTATATTGTATTATAAATCACATTAATTCATTCAAATAACTATAATTCTTTTACAGCAGCGTTGAGGTTATACCGTGCTTATACGCATGGATTCCCTTATCTAAGTATTGATTAGATTTATATTAATTCATACATTTTCTTGGTTAACAATCCTAAGCATTGGTTTGTTGCAACATTTTTTTTCTACTCCTCTCTTCTGGATGCGAGTCCTTTTAATTCATAGTGTAGTAAAAGTTGAAACTTATTGTTTTGGTTTTGTTTTTAGCATAGAAGTAAAGATTTTGTGAAAAAGA
>JABXWE010006864.1:0-13297 GCA_014611495.1 Limonius californicus
CAGTACTAGACTAAATTTGACATTTTCGAAGGAAGTGAGAGTTTCCTTGCTTGGTGCCGGATATTTTAAAATTAGAGTTGAAGATTTCAAGATTAAATACGAAAATGCTCCAAATAAAGCCTAATAATGCATAATGAAATTCAGAATTTGTAGTTACAAAGCGAATTTTGGAAATTCCGAGATTAGAGTTAGAAATTTCCAGACTAAGTATGAAATTTGTAAGCTAAAGCCGATCTGTTTTCAGATTAAAACAGGACATTTTAATCATAAGTTAAATGTTTTGTGAAGGAATTCATAAATATTCCTTCATATTTCGACATTAGTAGCAAAATATATATGTTAAATATGACAAGTTCGCGATTAAAGTTGGGAACTTCGAGATTTAAATCTGAAATTTCTAGATGAAAGATTGAGGATTTCGGGATTTAAACTCATAAATTTCAAGAAAAGTTTTGAATTTCCAGACTAAGTATGAAATTTGTAAGCTAAAGCCGATCTGTTTTTCAGATTAAAATAGGACATTTTAATCATAAGTTAAATGTTTTGTGAAGGAATTCATAAATATTCCTTCATATTTCGACATTAGTAGCAAAATATATATGTTAAATATGACAAGTTCGCGATTAAAGTTGGGAACTTCGAGATTTAAATCTGAAATTTCTAGATGAAAGATTGAGGATTTCGGGATTTAAACTCATAAATTTCAAGAAAAGTTTTGAATTTCCAGACTAAGTATGAAATTTGTAAGCTAAAGCCGATCTGTTTTTCAGATTAAAATAGGACATTTTAATCATAAGTTAAATGTTTTGTGAAGGAATTCATAAATATTCCTTCATATTTCGACATTAGTAGCAAAATATATATGTTAAATATGACAAGTTCGCGATTAAAGTTGGGAACTTCGAGATTTAAATCTGAAATTTCTAGATGAAAGATTGAGGATTTCGGGATTTAAACTCATAAATTTCAAGAAAAGTTTTGAATTTCCAGACTAAGTATGAAATTTGTAAGCTAAAGCCGATCTGTTTTTCAGATTAAAATAGGACATTTTAATCATAAGTTAAATGTTTTGTGAAGGAATTCATAAATATTCCTTCATATTTCGACATTAGTAGCAAAATATATATGTTAAATATGACAAGTTCGCGATTAAAGTTGGGAACTTCGAGATTTAAATCTGAAATTTCTAGATGAAAGATTGAGGATTTCGGGATTTAAACTCATAAATTTCAAGAAAAGTTTTGAATTTCCAGACTAAGTATGAAATTTGTAAGCTAAAGCCGATCTGTTTTTCAGATTAAAATAGGACATTTTAATCATAAGTTAAATGTTTTGTGAAGGAATTCATAAATATTCCTTGATATTTCGACATTAGTAGCAAGAATATATATGTTAAATTTGACAAGTTCGGGATTAAAGTTGGGAATTTCGAGATTTAAATCTGAAATTTCTTGATGAAAGATTGAAGATTTCGAGATTTAAACTCATAAATTCCAAGAAAAGTTTTGAATTTCCAGATTAAGCTATGAAATTTCGTTATAAACTTCGAAAGTACTAAACCAAATTTGATATTTTCGAAGGAAATGGGAGATTCCTTGCTTGGTGCCGGATATTTTAAAGTTAAAGTTGAATATTTCAAGATAAATAGGAAAATGCTCCAAAGAAATTTGGCAAGTTCGCGATTAACGTCGGGAATTGCGAGATTTTAATCAGAAATTTCTAGATTAAAGTTCGAGGATTCCGATATTAAACTCACAAATTCCATGATAGTGTGGAATTTCCAGATTAGGCTACAAAATTTCGTTATTAAGCTCGAAAATCCTAGACTAAAGTTGAAATTTTCGAAGGAAATGGGAGTTTCCTTGATGTCGTATATTTTGAAATTAAAGTTGGAAATTTCATGATTATTGCAAAATGAAATTCAGAATTGTTAAAATTAAAGTTGGAAATGCGGAATTTTTAGAATTGCGAGGTTAAAGTAAAATTAATTAAACAATAAGCTGCTGTACATCCATGAGCTTTCAGTCACTTATCTACTGATATTATTAATATTAAAGTATTCGTTGTTGCATATTCATTTTAGTACTAAAAATGGTTTTACGAACCAGTTTGACGATGCATTCACTCACTCATTAATTTGTAGTACACATAATCCACCGCCTTTGTAGCCTGCTAACCGTAAAGTAAGTTAAAAAACGGTAATACTAAAGGGACTTGGACCGTCGCAGATCAGTTTCCCCACAGTCGCTGTTCTTTTCGATTAGTTATTGTTGTTACTGAACCACAAAATAAATAGAGAAACGGGAAATAAAAATAAAACTTGCGTCGTTTGTTATCTTTGGCGCAGAAGCTATATTTCGGCGCCGTGGCCAGGATGTAGTCCCACAGATAAAATGTTTGGGGGACAAGCTATTTTCAAAACGAGAAGTACGGTTTGGCACAAGCCTGACAGTTCTCAGTTTTTGGGATGAATAAGCTGGAGGACGCAGAGTAGGAAAGCTACGCCTTACGACCTAGAAGATCCGGCCATTAAAATTCCTGAGCCACGTAATTGAAGTAAACAACTTGAATAAAATAATCATCGAGATTAATCCCTAGAAATTCGGTTTTACCGAAGACAGTCCTGCCTGTGTTAGCCTCCACTAAATTATTAAGCAAGAACGACTCTCGTAACTTTTAGTAAACCCAAATGTGACGTAGAAAAACAGGAGGGTAAAGGTAAACTTTGGTTAGCATTTTAAATGCCTTAAAAAAGTAAAAGGATCGATAGTTACAAGGTAATGCCTCATCGTGCTATTGTATTGCCTCCATTATCTCGAAAAATAGAACACATAAAGTCAGCTAACGGCGATTTTCTCGCGGGTTCGGGAAAAAATTAATGACGGCGGTGGGCTCGTAATTTCGGCTTATGTCTTCGGTTTTATAGTGATGTTGGGCTTCCGATGACGGATTTATTTATTCGCAGGATCGTGATCAAAGTCGGAAAATAACTTCATTTTCGCGCCAACGACCCTACGCATCCATAGAAACGTTTATTTAAATTCGACAAGTGTATTTATTGAAACGATTCACGTTCGGCGGGGACTATTTGTTTGTAAGTTTGGGATTTGATTTCAGCTTCCAAACTATTAGTGCCAGTTCTTCTTTGAAACGTCCACAGGGAGCTCGATCTGTTTATTTTTTTTGCTCTATTTTAAATCGAGTTTTTGTTAGGCGCCGTTTATTATTTTACCCTTGAAGCGCGTTTATCGCGACCATTTAATATTCACCGGAAATCGTATAAACAGACCCGCATTTCAGGTGTCGAGCCAAGAAAAATCCCGGCTGACTCGTCCCAAAAACGCGTCCCTCGCTAATTAGGAGTTAAACGATGGTCCGCCGAAACGCTTCGGTTTCAAAGGAGTTTGAGGGGTTGATAAGTCGCTAAATAGGGGCGACAGGGTGTGGGCGAGTGAATTTAATTACGTGGTCGCGAATAGAGCCCCTGACGTCAAGGCACGTCTCGGGCTTAGCACGCCCGTTGAGATAGAAATCCCAGCGGGAGGAAAATTCGGACACACTCGCCCTGGTCCCTGAATTACAACAAAGCTCCGAAAGCTGCTAAGGTTACACATTTACCCCTAAAATTTAAATCATGTTTCGGTCAATATGCTCAACATTTTGCATTTAAAACAGTATCCATATTGAGGGCTTTGTTCCTGAAGTGCAGATCTACAGAATTTTCGATAAGGCTTACTGTGGAAAACCAAATGTGGGTCTACACTGAAACCACACGGTTGACATTTACTACAGCAAATATTTATTTCTATAGAACATAATAGTTACATCTAATTGCATAAAGTAACGATCTTTCTTGTAAATATTGCATTTTATTTGCTCGACGCATCAGAGCGGATTCTATACGGATTGTATCAAAGATGTTTTATATATACAACTGCATAGGCCTCCTTAAGAGGTCTAACTATCACTACATTGAAGTTTATGGTTCATATCTAAAGAAAAATAATAGTTAAAATAAAGAATTGCGTTTGATGCGATAAATAATACTAGCTCTCTTCCGAAATAGTTCAAATTTGCAAATTACTCTTATAAATACAGTTGCTATTCAAATTAATTTTTCGTTGGATTAACAAAGACCTATGTTTTTGCTTTAGAGCAATCCAAAAGACACTTGTTTTTTATTTATTTATTAGAGCAGACTTACATAAATAGGATTTAAAAAAATTAAGGTCTGTTATGGCAAGATTTCGTGAAACATTACAATAATTGGTGAAAAGGGGACAAAAAAGAAATGTAATGTAATGAGTAACAATGCTCTACTACTAACAGCACTCTAAAAGCAGAACGCGGTGCTGCACTTGCTACATCAAAAGAATTTAAATTTAGTCGCCCAACAATTGTATTAATATTCATTAGTGTTTATTTATTGTGTTAATTTAATCTTTATCTATGGTTAAGATCGGCCATACGAAGAAAAAAAACTTTTTATTGTACATGAGGGGTAGTGGTTCTGAAATTTGTTTATGGTACACCTGGATAAACAAGCAGAGGATGCGATCAGAACTCATTGGCGACGGCAGGCAAGTGACATGATACAAATAATAAAACACAGATTTACTGATTTGTCAATAGATATTGGACAGTTGTACTCACCAGGGGTTCGTCAACCCCCTCGCCTCGGTTGTGATTCAAGAACTAATCTCATCTACGAGCTAGCTGATGTGGCCTCATATCTTTTGGTGCATCAATGCTTCAGAGGGAGTCTACAGTTGAACCATGTCCAGTCAGACATTCTGTATTTACAGGTTCTGCAAGAAAATATTTCCGCTCAACGATGGCATTGATGTGACTTTCATAATAATAATAATCCGACATAGACGCCATACGAAGCTATGTCTGCCAGTTTATTAACTCTCGAATGATTTCTAGGTGAAAAATCATTTAACATGCCCCATACACTAATTATTTATCTCATAGGTAGTTATATTCCCTACGCTGCTGTTCCCAACAACTACTCGTAGATTCCAAACTCTATTAATAAAATATTACTCCAAAATACGCAAACTAACGGCAACAACACTCGTTGCAAGACACGCATTTACCATACTATTGTACTTCGTTTACCTTCGGCATTTCAAGATGTTTTTGACTCTCGCCTTATAAACCTTTTTATTACTATCAGAGATAGTTGTGAACGGACGGATGCTACATATACTTATTAATATAATATATTAATATTTATTTGTTGAGCGAACATTTAATTGTTATTCAGAGTAGGTAAATACCACGGCTTAATACTTTGGTTAAATAAATACAAAGTAAAATAAATACAAACTACTATACTCGATACTTTTCTTGCTGTCAAAGGTATTCTAAATATATCTGGTCAAAATTTATACGTGAGATGTTAGTACTTTTTCAGGACAGAGACAGTACCAATTAAACAATTAAAATGTATTTAGTTATGGATTAAGATTTCTTATTAAAATCTGCTACTGTAAAAATAGGTTGGTAGGAATTAACACATTTATTATCAAACTGCAGGGGAACTAAATAAATAATTAAAGCAAATATGTTTACTAGCTTTATTAACTGCCTTTAACAATTAATACGAAAACACGTGTGTTATGGTTCAACTGTTAACGCAAATTGTTTTTACCAACCAACTAGCATAACGAAACAAGTCTAGGAGCCTGCACGGTGGTTCATGACCTTCAGCCCTAAAAACTGATATTTGATATTTAATGTTCTCATGAACATTGAGTTGCTATACTTATGTAATACCACAGCTGAATATATTGAAGCAAATGCACATTGCATGTAACGATATTGTTTGTTTATCACATAAAGTAAAGTATTTGTGAACATTTATACAAATATAAAGTTTTCGACTCCGTTACCTTTGACAGTGACAATGCATCTGTGCATTCTGAACTGATTGGGAATTCATTTCTCATAAAACACGGCGTTTTTGAGATCAATCATCCACCCTGTGCACCTGAATTGGCACTAGCAGCAGGCTTGTTCTCTTTCCTAAAGCGAAAACTGTTATCAGACACTTTTGGAACATTGGAATACGTCTATAGCTGCTTTCACACTTGCCATGTAGTACGAAGAAGATGCAAATACAATGTTGATAAATTTAGTAGTAAACTTTGTTTCAGGTAAAACTTTGATTTTTTCACATAAAGTTTTAATAATACACTGCGTTTCATATGATCTGCACCACCCATTAAAAATAAAGCTATGAGTTTGAAACTTTGCTAAAATAATGTTTCATTATTGCGTATGAAATTACCAGGTTTTCATAAAAAAAGATTAAAAATTATAAGAAAACAGTAACAACAACGAAAACAAAATTAATAATGTGTAACATCGCCACGAACAGCAATGCAAGCATTTACTCGTCGTGGCATGCTTTATATCGAGTGGTCTATGGTCTCCTGGGGTATCTCGTTCCATATAACCTCAAGTTGGTGTCTCAGCTCGTCTACGTTGTTAGGAGCTCTTGGCAATAATCTTAGTCGGCGGCCCATCATGTCCCAAAGATGTTCGATCGGCGATAAGTCCGGTGATGGTGCAGGCCAGGGCAACCTTTCAATTGTGCTTGTTGGAGGTACGTTCTGGTAATGTTTGCAGTGTGTGGACGTGCATTATCCTGTTGGAAAATACCGTTTGGCAACGTCTGCATGACATTAACACCGGTTCCAGGACATTATGAATATAGCGATGAGCATTTAAAGTGCCTGGGACGAACGATACAAGAGGTGATCTTCTACCGAAACAAATCGCACCCCAAATCATAAGGGTGTTAAAGCTGTATGGAGTCTTTCAACAAACGCTAGATTTCGTCTTTCTCCTCGATATCGACGTACCTTCCTACGGCC
This sequence comes from Limonius californicus, assembly GCA_014611495.1. NCBI lineage: Eukaryota > Metazoa > Arthropoda > Insecta > Coleoptera > Elateridae > Limonius > Limonius californicus. Next base: position 6,888 of record JABXWE010006864.1, read on the forward strand.
GTCATTTGCCCACAAACAAAGTCTTGATTCCTCACTGAAGACAATGTCGTTCCATTGCTGATTCCAATGCTGCTGCTCTTGACACCAAGCAACCCTAACAGCCTTGTGATGTGCAGTTAAAGGAAGCCGTTGGAACGGACGGTAGGGTCGTAGTCCAAAAGAAAACATTATTCGGTAAATTGTTGCCATTGACACGCGGCGGTGAAGAACTCGCATCCAGTGTACAGCAACAGACCTTGTTGTCTGAAAGCTGTCTCGTGTAGCCATTCTTCGAAGAAGTCGATCTTCACGAACATTGCTGCCACGTTGAGATCTACCAGCTGGACGATGTCGCTGAATGCCTTCTTCTGACCAAGCAGACCATATTCGTGCAACTGTAGTGTGATCCCGATTTACCCTTCTACCACTTTCACTAAAAGAAAGTCCAGCTTCTTTCATGCCGATAACTCGACCTCTACCAAAATTGGAAATGTGGTTAAAGTGTCTACGTTGTCTTGCTGGAGGCATTTTAAACCATTAATTCTGTCACAAAATGTAACAAAATGTCGAAACAACTAATTAATATTTACTAGATATTGTTTTGTTTCTAAGCAACAAGTTGATGAGAGACAGTAGACGAACACCACAACCACTTGATTTTTTTAATGGAAATAGTGATCATTTCATACGCAATAATGAAACATTATTTTAGCAAATTTTCAAACAGGTAGCTTTATTTCTAATGGGTGGTGCATTTCATATGAAACTCAGCATATTTAAAACCTTCAAAGAGAACTTTTCGTAGGCCAAGCTGCCAGGATTTGATACTTGACCGTCGTATTTTGACTACTTCTGAATACTAACTACATTTCAATAAATCCAATCCGACGTACTATTGTTAAGAGTTTAAGGATCGTGGCAATACTGCCATGAATTCACCCATTAGAAAAGCATAGCCGTATGTTCTCAGTACTGCATAGCAAGTGTAAAACCAGCTATAGTAAAGATTACGTTTAGGAAATATTAAATGTTTGTCGTGTTCCTGAAATTGTGTTTCGTTTTGTGGTTCTAGTCCGGAAATTAAATTTCCAATCCTCGTAAGAACTATGAAACAACTAAGAATTAACTGTGGTATTAACGGTTTTTAAATAACTGGACATAAAAATCGAAATATTCCAAAAATCCTGAAAGCCTCAGAGACTAATTTCGTTAATAAGTAAATTTTTAACTGGAACATCTATACTTTTTATTTAATTTAAAAGTCTATTAAACCAGCTTCCATTAGATAAAAAGTACCGTATACTTATATGAAGTGAATAGTTAATGGAATGTTACAGTGTTCATTAGTAATTAAAACGTTTTTCAAATGTTAATGCAGAGCTCACTACTTTAAACTATGCAGAGTAAAATTCTCTACAACTTTTCTTAGTACCAGCTTTTGATATGCTGAATAATAAGTGAGATATGAAAGTATTCCACCGTAAATGGACACTCATATAACTGCTAATAACTAGATAACGATATCCAATTTGAAAAACTAGCATTTCACTTCTTACGTGCGTATTTAGAGGTAAATAATGTACTATTTAGGATTTGAATATCTTGTGTAATCAAGATACTCCTATTTTACTACAGTTGATTTTTTAATTTAAAAAATTGAGCAATTAAAGTACAGGGTTGGGACCGGATTGGGTGACGGATATGTGAAATAGACGGATCTCAGAAACTTCTTCAATTTTGCTTTATTTTCATAATTTTAGAATACATAACGCTTATATGTATGTATTGTAAGTAATATTGTATAATTATATACTACATGGAATGTATGTAATACATGGTAACATAACAACCTAGATGGATAATAGAACGTGACTACTAATAGAGTGCCGGATAATCGAGGTTCTATTGTAATTTGAACCTGCATTACAATGTGGAGGAGCCCCATCGTATTGCAGTAATATATCGCGTTTATAAAAATAACTATACATCATATCACTTGTCACAATTTTGATATATAGTATTAGAAAATATTCAATCAATAACAGTCAAATGTAGATTTTAATTCTCTAGAAGAAAGTATTTTTTGTGTTTTTGTAAATTTAAGGTTTTGAAGGTATCTATTTCAAATTTTATGTAAAATCTTCTTGTAAAAATTTGTATACTTCATATTATGTAGTTAAAACTTTTATAGTAGATTCTGGACAGTAAAACAAATAACAAATAGATAAGCTTGTATCCGAATAGCTTTTTTGCAGAGTTACACCATGTGTTGTGTATCCGCAAAACTGTTAAAACACCAAATGTGCTTTGTAACCAGTCTAAATTGCCGATAATTCACAATATGTATAGGCCTGTGCAGGCCGGGCCTAATTGTAGCCCGTCCCGGGCTTAGGTTTTTCAAGAGCTGGCTCTATAACGACAAATATATGGAATAGACTGGACCAACTTTTAATTCTGGACAGTACCGGTACGGACGTGGCCAAACTTTTAAATAAAACACGTTGAAATTGATTAACATGTCTGGTTTTTTAAGCACATTTAATTTCAAACATGTTCTTGAGTAAACTGACTAACTAAACCTACAACAGTAGCTGTTTGCTTAATATTCCTTGTAGAGTTGTTTGTAAATTTGTCATCAATTAAAAAAAAACTTGATATTGATATAGATGTTTTAATAATGTTTTCCCCTCGAATTTGAAGCTATTAATTCCCAAGTAACTTCTGTAAAATTTTTAGAGCACCATCTTCGAAATACAGCAAAACTAGGCATGATTCCGGTCTGGGGATTACGGTGGCCAGTCAGTTCTGTTGATTCTATCGAACGGCGCCCACGTTTTGATCAGTTTTGCTAGATAGCAATGAGTATTGTCCCGCAAAAAATTTCTTCGTCAAACAGGTCTTTCCTACTTAGTTAATTTGATGGAATTACGCCGCCTTCTATTTAACGCACTATCTTGTGGGTCGCATAGCTAAACACTGTTGGTGCAGGTCAAACGGTCACCATAGTTAAGCAACGCCGACTCGGGCCATTACTAGAATGGGTGACCCGTTTAGTGGTACAACAGCGACCAGCCGTTCTTCGAAAGGCACGTCAAAGGCGTCGGTCCCAGATACCACAACGGTGGTAGTCGCTAGGTCAAATCAGAGGCGCTAGAGCGTTTTAAAAACTCGTACATCAGGTTTTACTATGGCCATATGACTTACATTATGTCTTGAACTGTTTTCTTTGGTTGTCACGTACCCGCTTGTATTCACTTTCTCCAAATTCAGAATGATTCCTAATAACTTGTATAGCTGAAAGTTGATAACATTTCTCTGTAATTCGCGACTGAAATTAAATTCAAACTGCTTGTAGGATAATCTTGTTTTGTCTTGTAAGATGTCATTTTACGGCTTTTGATGGAATTTAGAAAGCAAATGAATGTCTCAAAGAGATGCAGTGCCTGCATACTCACTACCGTTTGAATTTTGCATACTAATTAGATTTAACGGATTTATTTAATAAATTTATTCATATATTATCGATTATGGGAATCCCTTAAGAAAGCTTTATTTTAATCTACTCTGTAGAGTTGTAAGATGATAGGGAGAGATTATGCGAAAAATGTGTGTTAAGCACAGCAATATTTGTGACCTTCTGATGATGCAGGACTTTTAACGCTGCTGTAATTGCAATTTGGACTTGCACTGGGCCAAATATGGTAGAACGACCTCGAGTTAGGCATTTCCTTTAAAAACCGGCGCGTGTATGGCTTTATTTTACATATTGATCCAGTATTTTTAATTATAATTACATCAACAAATATGAAACGAGAGTTATATAAAGATAATCAGTTTTTCAAGAAAATGTTAGTTCAATATTGACAGTTTCAAAACGATGTCTTCTTTAGGTGCCTTGTTTATTACGGGACATAGCAATCTTCTCTCCTATGCTCATATTGGGCTTTTTAAAGTACCACAGAGATAGGACCTACAGCTTATCGAGGGTTTCGAACAACATACAGTGTAAATACTTCTATTCCAGACAATTGAACCCTAAGCCTTCATTGTGGAAATCTAACGCGTAAGTAATAGTAAATATCAAGATAACTTATAATTTTCTGTTAAAATTTCCATCGGTTGATTATCCTATTGTGGATTCCAGACAATTGAACCCTAAACCTTCATTGTGGAAGTCTAACGCGTAAGTAAATATCGAGATAACTTATAATTTTCTGTTAAAAATTTCCATCGGTTGATTATCCTATTGTGGTACACGTATTGTGGTACACCTCTGAGTACGTGAAGCTTCAAGCTTCCGCGGTTTATGTCTAATGAACTCATCTCTTCGGGCTAGACCGCGTCGTCGTGGAATTGAATGACGCTGACTTTTCGCTTACCGTTGCAAGTAGCATTTCATTAAAGCGTAATTACATGTATATTACAATAAAATCGCTTACTCTAGGTGTTTACATTTTTATGTTTGTCCGAAATATTTATATGTGTATTATAAATCATCCGAAAAACATGGAAAATCCTATACTGTAGGTTTACATTTCTTTGGTAGAATTTTTTCTGTTAAAGCTTATCTGCAGTTTTGAAACTCCGATATTATATAATATTCAATAAAAAAAAAACGTTTGGTTTTGTGCTGAAAATACAAAAATGTTTTTTTTTAACTCCGGATCGCTAAAAATTCGGGAATCCAATTAATTGTAATTGATATAATTACCTACCTGAAAATATTATCATTTGCGTCAACAGAATTTTAAAAATAAAAAGGCTTTCATAATTTGTGAACCCTAAAACTTGTTATTTCTATTAAATTTTGTAACTAATAGACATTTGAAGATGCTAAAAAGTTGTTTATTTATTGACGAAACTAACCCCCTAGAATATCTACGACTTTTTGAAAATTTCTGTCTTGTGCCGTTTTCTCAAAAAATTGAATTACGACTTTAATTTATACGAGTAAATGTGTATTACCAAATCATCGAAAAGGTGAGAAAATTCCGGAAGCGGAAACGGACGTTATGCATACTTTTGATTGGAATTTTCTATAATTTTATGTGACAATCGCAGGCTCATATAATTTGTTGTTTTTTGATCACACAGTACCATGCAACAACTGTGGCTGTCTTGCTAAATACTATTTAAAACCCAATTAAAAACCGAAATGGGAAGTAAGAGAGCGGATTTTAAGGCATAATTAAAAAAACGTCTACAAAAAGTATATTGGAATGTTATCATTGTTAACTAATGGAACATTAGAATTTTGTTATAAATAAATGATTGATTGCAAATATACCTAACAATATATTTAATGGGGAATTAAAATTAATGAAATTTTAATATGTGTATAAAAATGGCAATTAACTTTCGACTGACCAATCTCGATTCTGTGGTATCGCCAGTTGGAAACGTAATCTTTTTGAACCTAATAGATACTTGTATAGTTTGGTAAGCACATAAATAGCGGAAACTATTATTTGTCTATAAAATGTGCTTTTTTATGGCATTTCTCAATTTTTAGAAAATATTTTAAGTAAAAAAATAAAAATCGTGTTTAACATATAATATATAAAAATCTCAAATTCAAAAATAATAAAACAGTTTTCTGTTTTCAAATTTCTAAATTATTGTAGCCTACACCGTAAACTAGTAAGAGTAAACCAATCGATCCTAACCTCAAACTGCGTAAAACATGACAATTAATCCGTTAAATGTCAAACTAAGTTTAAATTAAGCACTTATGGGTAAATAATACCCACCGAGACGTTTGCAATATTGATAGGTTTCTGTTTACAATCGCATGTTACTGTCGTTTATTGTCAGACATAAATTGACAGTGATATTAAGCAATGCAGTATTGATTAATAAGTGTTTTAGTTTAACAGTTTCATAATGTGTACTGATAATGTAAATGTATTGCATGACATGCAAAGTGCAGCACCCAGTAAACGTATATTTTAATAATTTTTGGGTGATTTAATTGGGTACAGTTTGTTGTAGCCCTCAAATGCAATAATGAATCAGAACCTTGAGTTAATATACAATTTCTAGCTCTGTGAAGCATGCTTCGAAAGTGTTGATCGATATCTTCATGCGGTATGATGTCCCGGGAAATCTAAACTTACGTTTAAACTGCTGTAGATACATCGGGGGAACAGTTAATTGACGCGAATTTTTGCATATAATATCGCACACACGGTCCCGTCTTTCTCCACGTCTTCTGCGAACCTTTCTACGTTCATTGTGGGCTCATACAAAATCGTAATTTACCACTAAACACTACTTGCAGGTTGCAGGGGTGAAAGTAGAAAAGATGTTTTGCCGGAACGCAGTAGGTTGAACGGTTTAATAACTATCGAAACACAACAAGCTTGTGACGTACACGATGGTGTCGAGTGTAACGCATGAGTATTGACCGTGCTTCTACCTCCCACCGCCCG
>JABXWE010006866.1:0-16870 GCA_014611495.1 Limonius californicus
CGGGATCTTACCCGAAAGCAATAATCATTTGTGTGATTAGCTAGCAGTTACATTTATTTACAAAATACATAACTTACATCTAGACATACCATATTTATTTCTTGATAGAGAAGTGATTAACAGTAATAATTTAAATTGTGGAACTTAACTTAAAATTACACTGGAATGCGTATATTCGTCACTATTCTCTTTTCGTCAATTTCGATAATTGTTCGTTCTTGCTAATTTATAACATAGTAAAAAATGCATCACCGTTTTAAAGTTAATAGATGCACACAGGCAGGCAGTCGATTACAATTAGTTGCCCAGAGACATTTACTAAAATTAACTTTTTGGAAGTAGGTTACTGAAAAAAGCGTTAGTTGTTGCCCACGTGGTCAACTACTAAATAATATCTTTGCAGCAATAATTTTTTATTGAAAGTAATGGTACAGGAAGTAATTAAAATGCGCGTCAATATCCGTTCCGTTCTTTTTTCTGGGCGATTTGACGCTCTTAATACTTGTTAACTAATTAACAAACACGAACTTCCATATTATGCGAGGAACACATAACGGTCGAATTGTTATTAGGCGCAAGTGCAGTTCTCGATATACCAATTAGAAATCCATTTACAAGTCTTAATTGAACGCGTCGCACGCGAATGTTTTAGCCAAATTAACATTGAGAGCTTAGAACACCGCCTGAATGTTTAATAATATTGCATGTCGCATTGTTGTTCCCAAACTGAACAAGCGGGGTGTAACTGGAAAATAGGCCAAAACGACGGCGTAATTAAATTCTTAGCGACACTGTGCACCTTTTTCTGTATAATCAAATATTAATGAAACGTGACAAATTGTTTTATGAATGAAACACAACCCTGACAACTTTGGAGTGGTTTGTAAATAAAAGACCGTGCCCAGAATTACAGTCCTAATAAAATAAACTGCTGGCACGGACGCAGAAAGAATTCAATTACATTTTTAGGCTTTCATTTTTCCAATTTTCCCTTTGACAATTGTATTCTGATTTCCAATAAATTTAACTGTTTCTGGTATTTTTTATTAGTGTTTACTTACCTTCCCATTTTTCGCATTTTCTGGAATATATTACATCCAGCGGGGAAACATCAAGCTTGACAGCACGAGCGCTCTCGACATTTTTGTATGCATATCGTAATATTATTACGAGTTACGCCGACGCATTCAATTTTTCACCTGTCGGGAAATCACATTATCATGATTTTTTTTCTCTAGGCCGTTCCGGGTATGAGCTAACCTATTTATTTTAAGGATGTTGAACTGCAGAATGTTATGACTTAAATATTTCTTAAACAGACATTTAAAGTTGCATGTAACAATAGTTGTTTTGTTGGGTTTAATTGTGTTCAAACACGATCGCTCTTTGAATTAAACTTTTAATGCTCATTTCTTATTTAGATTTTATTGTTGTGCTGTAGGGTAAATAAAAATAAATGAGTATAGTATTGATAGGATAGATCTATCTGTATAGCATGGAAGACCAATTAGGTTGCTTCAACAAAATAGGAAACAAATATAGCTTAAATTTATATAAATGTTAATGGTATGTTTCAGAATGTTTATAAATCATGTTTTTTCAGTGTGTGTTTCGTAGGTGCGCCAAAAAATATCTGCGCTTCTAAATTTAGGACGCACTAAATAATACAATATATACTGTATTTTATGAAACAAATATATTTAAAAATTAATATTTTAGGAAAATAAATTACCGCATTTTTGGATTTACAGATTAGTTCAAAAGTTCAGAAGAACTACTATATTGTTGAGTGTATATGTCGAATCCAGAAGGTGTAATTGTACATTTCATGAAAAGGACATCCACTTCATGAAACGGCTCCTCATACTGTAATTTCAAAGTTTTCCGCCACCTGGACAAAAATCTCATCCATTTCATGAAGTGGAAGCCATCCTCTTCCAGATGGTGAAATTATACCAGACTACAGCATTTAGATAAGCAAACTGTCCATTTCATGAAAAGGTGAGATAGAAAACAATATTTTGTGTAATAATTGTTGCGTCGTCGCAAGTGGATGTCCAATTCGTCTAAAGGTCGTACGATCACGGACTACCTGTCAAACAGTGCCGTTTTAAGAGTTGTGTTTGATGAGTTGTGAGTTGTTGTGGTTTGTTTTCATTTCGGGGTTCTTTTCTTATTACCTAATTATTGGTGTGACATGGAGTACGAGGCTAAAGACAATTTCTTCAATGAAATCGAGCAATATTACTCAAGACAACCAGGAAAAAAGCTCTTCTCCAAAGAGACACAAGCTGCTGTTGTTGAAGAAATTCTATGTGCCAAGGCGAAATAGTAAGTTATTCCTAGTCTACTCCTAGTACAAATTCAACAAAAGTTTATATAAAATAGGTACTATTTATTCCAGGGGCCAGAAGAATAGAAGGGAGTATTTCCTGCTTGCAACTTATGATGTTTTGTCTCTTGGCAATGAGAAATTTTTGATAAAAAACGCGACAAAATTGAAGACCCTGAAATTAGATACCTAGTCGCATACGAAGACCTCTGTCATCAGTGTCACGAAATACACGTTTCAACAGGACATTGAGGTAATGTAAAGATGAAAAATGCTGTAAAAATCAAATAGGGTAAACTCGGGTTAGTTCGTGCTATAAGTAACTCCGTGATAAATTTTCTATAATTTTCCACTGAGTTACCAGCAAGTATTGTTGATTGCCTATACTACCACATTAAAGAGCTGTTATTCACCATTCTTTTAACATATAATTTGTTAGTGTTGAATGCAGTAGATCAGCGGTCAGCAGTATTTTCTTTAAAAGTAAGTAATCTTTATCAGTTTTTTAAGTAGCTTTATTCTGATGTTGCATTTAATTGATCAATTATGTTAATAATTGGTCTAGGACGCTGAAAATTGCTCACAAGGTAGATAACGTGTTGGTTAATGAATATATAACCTCAAAGGGCACGGTTTTCAAAGCGGGAAGATTTAGCGACCTTAGGAATCGGAGGGAAATTCCTAGTTTTTTCTTTTCTAAAATCGTCGCTTCTGAGCAGTGATTAATAACTTGAGTCAGAATTTAGACAATGTGGTGATGTAAACGGCTAATAGCAGTGATTGTTATTTAAGTAATACATATATTACATTTCTAGATGCCCCCTCAAAAGAAAATTGTGAAAACAAAATCTAAAAACAAATTTGAGAGGAAATACTCTTCGCGCACTATGCAAGATGCATTAACAAAAATAAAAGATGAAAATTGGTCCATTTACAAAGCTAGCAAACATTTCCAAATACCTTGGAGCACATTGAAAGATTACAAATCTAAATTCTTAAAGGAAATAAATGACCAGCCTCAAGATTTGACCTTCCTTAATCTTAGTAAAATGGGAAAACCATTTGCTTTGAATGTTGATTTGGAATCAAAGCTTGTTCAATATGTTGTTAAAATGCAAGAAATGGGATTTGGTCTCACAGTAAACCAAATCAGGCATGTAGCCTATAAATTAGTCGAAAAATCAGGAACTTTTAATCATTTTAACAAGGAAAAAGAAATGGCTGGATGGTATTGGTGGGGAAAATTTAAAGAAAGGTATGGTTTGGCACTGAGACAACCGGAGAATCTTTCGATGAATAGGGCAAACATGGCAAGCCGTGAAAATCTTAACGATTTTTATGATAAGTTGTATGATCTTGCCCAAAACTTGGGAATTACAAATTTACCTGGCCGTGTTTGGAACGTCGATGAAACGGGCCTCACCTATGTTATGAAAGCAAACCGAATTGTGACTCTTGTTGGAAAAAAGTATGTTTATAAACAAAGCTATGCCGAACGAGGAATAACCACCACTGTCCTAGGATGCATTAGTGCCTCCGGTCTTTCGGTGCCCCCTTTAGTAATTTTCAAGGGAGTGAGGATGATGGAAGGTTTGTGTGAAGACATGGTTCCTGGTAGTTTGATTCGTTTATCAAAATCAGGAATCCAAACACGGAATTGTTTGTGGAATGGTTCAATCATTTCCTAACTAGCATTCCCCCAGGAAGACCTATTATTTTAATTATGGACTCGCATGCAAGCCATCTCAGTCCAGAAATTCTATCACTTGCATCTGACAATGACATCCACATTATAACTTTTCCAGCACACACAACACACTTGTTACAACCTTTGGATGTTGGAGTTTATAAATCTTTAAAGTCGGCATGGAAAAAAGAATTGGATGGTTTTTTGCGCAACCATCCAGGGGAGAAGCCAACAAGGTTCGACTTTAATCGAATGTTAAAACCAGCTTGGTTTTCAACTTTTCTACCAAATATTATTATTCACTCTTTTGAAAAGTCCGGTGTGTTTCCTATAAACAAGAACGCAATTTCCGATGAAGCATTAGCACCTTCTCTTATAACAGCAAAACATCCAAGTGCTGCAAATTCTCCGGTCCCCTCCAATATTTCAGAAGATGTAGAAGATTTGCTGCAACTTCCTATGTCTCAAAAGGAACATGTTAGTCCTACAGATTCTTTGGCGAAAGTGATTTCTTGTAGAAAAATTTCTTCAATAAAGCAACCATTGACTTCTCAACTTAGGAAACAAATAGTTGCTCAGTCCGTAAAGCCATCAACTTCCCAAAATGGAAAAACATCAAGTCCTCGGGTTAAAAAATCAGCAACTTCTCAACATGGGAAACGAGTAGCCGATGTTCAGTCTGGAAAGCCATCAAATTCAAAAAATGGAAATTTGTTAACTCCTCAGCGTAAAAAGTCTTCTCAATTTGGAAAGCAGACTAAAGAAGATTGGTTTTGCGGAGCATGCGGTGAGAGCTACAATGATGATGTTGTAAATAAAACCGGTGCTAAATGGATCCAATGCAGCCTCTGTGTAATTTGGTACCACTGTCGGTGCCAAAATACCATCGACAAAGTACGTTTTATTTGTGATGGATGTATGGATACCGATTCTGACGAATGAAAATACTATCACGAACTTACCAACACAGTATCACGAAGTGGCCAGAGGTACCACGGAGTAACCAGTAATTATAAGCATTATACCTTTTATAATTTTTTATAAAATTTATTAACAATAAAATTATAATCTATAGTGAAATGTGTATGTCAATATGTAACGCTTCAAAGTATGTAGGGTAAATTGCAAATTTTCAAAATAATCAGTACCTTAATAGCATAAAACCAAAATTATCACGAACTAACCCGAGTTTACCCTACTGTGTGTATGGACCTTGCATTGAATCATATTTAAATCATTGCAAATTATGCAATGAGAAGAAAAGCATATCTCGTCCAGCCAGTAACATCGAAAGATGTTAATGAAAGAGGACAGATAGATAGATATCGATTTTCATTATCTTCCGGATGGCAAATTCAAGTGAATATTGAATTACCAAGATCACAATACTAAATTCGTTTGCTTGAGGCCTTTGGAGACGAAAAGCGCTGCGGAGGAGGCTTCTCAACTGCTGAAAATCTTCCTAACTTTTGGGGCACCCCGCATCTTACAAAACGATAACGATCGTGAATTTGTGAACTAGGCGATTGAAAGAATGGTGGCCTGAATGTGTTATCGTAAATGGGCGTCCCCGTCATCCACAAAGTTATTGCAGCATCGAGCGCAGTAATCAGCACATCGAGAACATGATCAGATCTTGGATGTACGATAGTGATTCAACACACTGGGCAATCGGGCTTTATTTCGTGCAATTGCAAAAGAATATTTCCCATCATCGAATTATCGAACGATCTCCCTATAAAGCACTTTTTGACCATAACCCGCGTGTGGGTTTCACTACTTCCAACCTGCCAAAAGAAATCCTACAATGCTTAGTGAATGAAGAAGACGTGGATACTCTTGCTGATGAAGGATTACCGCAGCCGAATAAAACAACTGGCAGCGAAACTGATTACGGTGGCAAGTCACCAAATGAAGCGCGAAATGGAGAAGATGATAAAGATGAAGGGATACTTGACTCTGTCACTGTCGAAGCAAATAATAAATTTGAGAATGATGAGATCGATAGTGAGCAAAAAGATTCGAAATGAGAGAGAAGCAGCCTGCGAACGTCAAAAACGTTCGGCAGAGAAAATATGGCGTTTAATGTAAATGATTGTGTTTCTTGTTTTTCATTACAACATACAGTGTTGTAGTATTCCTCAAATATTTGTGTTGTTCTTTGTTTGAATGTTTAATGTTTATGTTTTTAACATATATTAGTATAGTTTTTTTTCGTATAATAAAGAAAAAAAAATAAAAATTCCTGTTTTCTTACCACTTCACTACATAGCTATAGATACGAAAACAGGGATCACGAAATGGACATCCACTTGCGACGACCCAACAGTATTACACCAAATATTGTTTTCAATCCCACCGTTTCATGAAATGGACAATTTGCTTATCCAAATGCTGTAGTCTCGTATAATTTCACCTTCTGGAAGAGGTTGGGTTCCACTTCATGAAATGGATGGGATTTTTGTCCAGGTGGCGGAAAACTTTGAAATTGCAGTATGAGGAGCCGCTTCATGAAGTGGATGTCCTTTTCATGAAATGTACAATTACATCTTCTGGATTCGACATATATATGTGTATCTGTTGATTTTTGGAATAATAAGGAACAGAGTGCGAATACTATATTATTGGATATGCATTTTAGCATATGTAAGCATGGTTATATGACAGTTCCCATGACGTAAATGCATAAAAGTGTTGCAATTAGTATTTAACTTTCTACAGCAGGGCCTTCGTGAATTTTCGTAGTTTGGAAATCAATATTTTATAATTTCATTCCACTTTTTATAGGTGAGGTAGATATAAAAGTGATTTATTTCCATTGGATTTTCTCGGGCAAAGGTATTTAATGGCTACACTAATATTGTATACAAGAATTCTTAATTATGATCTAAATTATTTTTAATCTCCTTGAATTTTGTCAATAAGGTAATTAAGGCGGATTAATTATTATAGCTGTAACTGCAAGAGTTTGACTAATCTTATTTACTTTCGATACAAGGTACAAAACCAAGTATGAAAACATTTATAAATATGGGATCCAATGACTTTTTATTCTTAAATTCATGTAGAATTTAAATCTAATCAAATTCGTTCTTCCAAAATCATAAACTATTTAATTATTGTTGTGGTTTTAGGGCAATTTCCTGTTTTTGGTTGTTTTCTGTTTCTGTACTAAATTTGAGGCGATTAGTTTAGCTGAATTGTTTTGTATCTTGAAATAAAATAAATTTTAAGGTTTCGTTTTGTACAATACCTTGCGATCATTTTATCTTGTAACAAGCAGGTAGGCTATGCTTGTCACATGTGCGTGAAATGCAGTTAACTTTTATATTTAGCTATAAAAAGTATTATTTTTACATGAAGAGTCCTTTGGACGGGCAATTGTCAATTACTGTTTTATCAAAACTCGACAAACTTCTGTACATAGTTGTTGATTTGTGTACATTCTTGCTATAATAACAATTCGTTTCAATGCATTCAAATGGGGGAGAAAACAGATATGTTTTCACTTCTTACATAAGTAACGAATTTAACTATTACAAGTATATTCAAATTTTAAAAAGCCCGAAATATGTTGCCGCACGCTTTGAATTTTTTTGTTAGCGAACATGTGAGGAAAACTTGGTTTTAAAACTGCATTTAAGTAAATTAATACATAATCTATCCCTGAGCTAAAGCATTAGCGAAAGTGGAGTTATGACTTTGCAATAATCTAGGAAGTTCTTTCACCTAATACAAGTTTAAGTCTACCTTGACATTAATACCTTAATTGTAGCAAGGTGCAGATCACGTTTAAAGAATTAGAACATTGTGCCTACAAATAGAGAAAAGTTAATTATGAAATTCCTTATCTGCTGCATTTTAAAACTAATTAAATTTTGCAATTAAAATAATGTAACTGTCAACATTTGCTGAGAACATGCAATACCTAGAAGAAATTAGACATGTTTATGACCAGTACTGAAAGTTCAAAAGAATGGGTGATTTAAAATTACGATTGTATATGTTAACAATTGTAAAGGTTTTAAATAGTGTTTGAAAAGCATAAATTATTCCCAAACATTGATCAAGTATTTACAAAGAATTCTGAATGCTTGCAAGATAGATGTACTTGTCACTTTGTTTAATTTATATCGAATATTCCCAAACGATTTTCAAGTATTTTCAGAGTTCTTAATGCCTACAAGATAGATTGCATATACGTGTTACTTTGTTTAACTAATATCGTGTACTCCTAAACAATTTTCAAGGATTTCCAAAGAATTCTCAATGCCTACAAGATAGATGCAAATACTTGTCACTTTGTGTACTAATATGGAATATTCCCAAATATGTTCAAGTATTTTCAAAGAATTCTCAATACCTACAAGATTGATTGCATATACTTGCCAGTTTGTTTAACTAATATCGAATTTCTCAAACAATTTCAAGGATATCCAAAGACTTTCAATGCACATATACCAGCAATTTGTTCAATTAATATGGAATACGCCCAACAATGTTCAAGTATTTCCAAAAAATGTTTAATGCCTACAAGATGGACTGCACCGATATCGTCACTTTCTTCATCTAATATGGAATATTCCCAAACAATGTTCAAGTATTTCCAAAGAATTTTCAATGCCTACAAGATAGATGCAAATACTTGTCACTTTCTGTAACTAATATGGAATATTCCCAAAGTATGTTCAAGTATTACCAAAGAATTCTCAATGCCTACAAGATAGATGCAAATACTTGTCACTTTGTGTAACTAATATGGAATATTCCCAAACTATGTTCAAGTATTTTCAAAGAATTCTCAGTACCTACAAGATAGATTGCATATACTTGTCTCTTTATTTAACTAATATCGAATTTCTCAAACAATTTCAAGGATATCCAAAGACTTTTCAATGCACATATACCAGCAATTTGTTCAATTAATATGGAATACGCCCAACAATGTTCAAGTATTTCCAACAAATATTTAATGCCTACAAGATGGACTGCACCGATATCGTCACTTTCTTCATCTAATATAGAATATTCCCAAACAATGTTCAAGTATTTCCAAAGAATTGTCAATGCCTACAAGATAGATGCAAATACTTGTCACTTTGTGTAACTAATATGGAATATTCCCAAACTATGTTCAAGTATTTTCATAGAATTCTCAGTACCTACAAGATAGACTGCATATACTTGTCACTTTGTTTAACTAATATCGAATTTCCCAAACAATTTCAGGGACATCCAAAGACTTCTCAATGCCCACGAGATGGACTGCACATATACCAGCAATTTGTTCAGCTAATATGGAATATTCCCAAAACAATGTTCAAGTACTTCCAAAAAATGTTTAATGCCTATAAGATGGACTGCACCTATTTCGTCAATTTCTTCATCTCATATGGAATATTCCCAAAATATGTTCAAGTATTTCCAAAGAATTCTCAATGCCTACAAGATAGACTGCAACCATTTCGTCAATTTCTTCATGTATTATGGAATATTTCCAGACAACGTTTAAGTATTTCCAAAGAATTTTTAATGCCTACAAGATAAATTGCAGTTTGTTTAATTACTATCGAATATTCCCAAACAATTTAAAGTATTATCAAAGAATTCTGAATGCCCACAGGATAATTTGCACACATAGTGTTAGTGTGTTTAATTCATATCGAATATTCGCAAACAATTTTAAAAAGTACACTAAAAAATGGTCAATTCTCTTATTTCAAATTCCGTTACGTCACTGGAAAGCTATCTTTTTTTATGATATTTAGTGCTAGAACGATTGCTCTATGATAAAAATATTACTAGATATTTTGAGTAGACCTATTAAATTTTTCCCCCAGTATATTCGTTAAACAGGGTGAAGAGTAAAGACATTACTTTTAAAGCAAACTAGCACATCAAAAACGGAATAAAAACTGACCGTTGAATGTGTTAATTTCTTTGTTAATTTACTTCTAAATTGAGTTGTTAATTGGGAAGTTTAAGAAAAAACTCAGTTTTTCTAAATTCACCTAAATAGTATGCGAACTAATTTATTTTAATTAACTTTTCGACGTGTACAACTTTTTTCATCTTAATCAACAAACGGGTGCGCTATCTGTCGTGCAATAAAAGCGGAAACTCCGACACAAAAATAATTACTTAAAACGAATTTTTTGTACGCCCAATGTTTCATTTTGCTTTCCAATTTATTTTAATCATTTCCGACTGTTTTGCCGCGCGATATATTTAATATTTCCAATTTTGTAAGGGCTGCGAGCAATAAGCGTGGAAATAATCCAATTTGTAAACGTCGCCTTTAACGACTCAATATATGTTGTTCATGAATTTTCTTCAACGAATAATAATTATTTTCCTCATTATTTTCTCCTTTTAATATTGAATTTTCCATCATGCTGAACATTGTCCCAGATAATTCATCCAATTGGATCGTTCCATGCCATGTTTGTAAGGCATAACCTTGTCTTAATTCCATCTTAAATCATGTCTCTTTTCACCTGATTCGTTCCTATCACAATTCATGACCTGTGCCCCCATCCATCACGTTTTATGACGCTAAGTTTTTTATGGCGCCGTCTACCTCTTCTATAATATCAGAAGGATTTTCAATATCTGTAAACTCGTCCAATATTATCCTCAACTTTTTACAGCTTTGTCAGGCGTTTTGTTACACGAATTTTGCTGTTGAATGTTAGGCTCTACAGGATGGGGCTTCCTCCCCTTTTCATGCTTTGTTGGTTTTGTCATATTTAGGGGCTTTGTCAAGCTCTAAAGGTTACTGTGGTGTTCCAGTCACCGCGTTTCTATGTTTTTTTGATTGGTTAGAATTGCGATGTTTTTCTAACCGTATCGGTATAATTTTTTCATACTATGAGGTTATTATTATATTTGAACTATTCTCAGTTAGTAGCTTTACTTTAGTATAAGTAGGACTTTATATAGTGTTGACTTTGAAGCGGAAAGTGTATACATTTGACAATTATTTAATTTTCTCTAGCGGATTTAGCCGTTTTACCAGGGCTAATTCAAGAAGTTCAATCATCCGAAAAAGGACCTAATAATACTGCCATTACTTTTGAAAAGTGGACAAATGCATTCAATAAACTTTTTCTGAAATGAAGTAAATTTATTTATTTCTAATATCTAGATGTATTATAACATAGTAGGCCTTTAGTTTGAATTAGACAAGACTGGTTCTGATAACGGCATGTAGTCTAAGATACCAAGGCTTTACATTAAAACCGAAGACTTCCACTTTCAATTATTTATATAGTAATTTAGGTCACATTGTAGGTTATATGTTACGTGTCTATTGGAAGTAAAACCCTTTTTGTTTAGTATATTTTGTTATAATCAAATATGGTGAAGTGTGGTGGTAGCTCAGTTAGTAGAGGACTCGCTTTTTGAGTAATACGTCGATTCTGGCTTGGGTTCGAAACCTAAGCATTACTATGCAGATTTATAAAAATCTTGTCTGTAATCACCATACACAATTTCCCAATCCGGCTTGCAACCATGTGATATTAATGCGAAAATGCATCTCTGGAATTTCTGTCGTTCAGATTCGACGTTAAACTGTATGTTCCCCATGTTTATACCTTAGCGCTTAGGAGAAACACGTCGCAGAGAAGAGGTTGATGCACATCAGTGGGACGAAAAGGTTGGCACTGATGAATGAAATATGGTTAAATTCTCTTTAGAAAAGCTTCTTAGATAATATTATAATAAGATATTATTTGAATTGCAAGATCATAACTGGTGTTTTCCGAACTTTATTTACCTATGTATATTAACTAATGTCGGCAAACGTTATTGTGGTTAAAACAGATTTGACTAAATTTTCTTGCTGTTTTAAATGATTTTCTATTGAAACATTCCCCAGAAAATAATGATTTTATTCATTAAAAATATTTAAACACAGCTGACATGCCTATTCATCTCAAAATAAGCTATTGATGATCATCTAGAAGTCTAATGTATAAGAGTTACAGTCGATGGATGTTTAATGAAGACTATCAAAATGTCAATCGTTCACAGGAGCTTATCCCCGATTATTTTTGGTAATTTTATTCGTATTACTAAAGTTCTTTTAATTCTCTCGATTTTTCGCTGGAGCGTCTCCGTCATAATATGCTGACTCGCTGCAGCTTCTGAGGTAACTCCATAATCAATGGGAACCGTATAATATCCGGAAATTCTGATAAACTCTACCAAACTCTCAATTTTAAGTAAACTTTAAAAATATCTGCTTTCTTTTTGTGGGTTTGGCAAACCTTGAGCGTATGATAAACTTATTCTTCGGCATAGGTGTTAAAGTCTACTGAAATAAATAAATCGATAGTGTACATCTTTTAGTGAACTTAACTTCATGCATTGGCCCTTGCTGTTCCTTTTTTACAAGTACCAAGTTGATATAACTTTTTCTGAAACCGATCTCACATATCGTCTTTAAAGGAATCAGTGAGTTCAGAACTCCATTATTTTGCTTGAAACCTTTCCTTTGACATGTGATATTGAGAACCATAGTTTCTGCCATCTTGGGCCACCAAGCGTTTCGCAAATAACCATAAGTTTGTATTTAAAAAAATGGTATGGAAGTGTGCTAGAATTGCATTTCACTGCTAAAAATATCCCGCGGACAGTGCAAAATGGTTACCATGAAAAATTAGGATTTTGGATTATTATTTTGAACACTCAGATGATAATTGTTATCAATTATATTTTAGAAAGAAAATGATGTATGATGTGATAGTATTCAATTGATCTTGTGGGTAATTACTATAGTTGTATTAATTTATTGTTACATTTTTTATAAAATAATGAAAATAATCCGCTATTGTTATGGCAACATTTCAATGTTTTGGAACCCATCCCACTCATATACAATGCCCCATTGATTAGTTAAATCACAGTTTCCAAAATAACAGGATGAACATCGGGAAGAACGTTTAAGAACCACCAAGATCGCCTTAATTATTTTATGTAGAATTTGTTGTTATGGTCTGCTGCATAAAGTTAAGCCTTACATAACACCAGTAGGCAACAAACAACACATTTTATAGACAATGGGACCTAGATGGGGCAGTGCAAACAAGCGCTGTCAGCCGAAGTCACAGTGAAATGCGGCTCAATCGGCCGCGGGGTCAACCCCGACCGAGACGACCGTTACCGTTATGACTACGAAAAAAATTACGCCTGTGTATGCGATGTATACGTTTTGCCTTTTTATAATAATTAACAGCTCCCTTAATTAATTAATGCAAAGGAAACCACCAAGAATAGCTTAAGAAAAACGATCAGAAAAGCAATACATAATGTTATAAGCAAATGCAGAATATAATGGGTGTTCTTTGTAGATGGGTTTAGTATAAAATATTCCTTGATATTAAGTACTGCTTTATTTTAATAGGTACTTTAAGTACAGCTGAAAATTTAATGAAAATGTTAATTATGCTAAGGCGGCCGTTAACCTTCCTGGACTTAGGGCTTTCCATTTGAATGCTGCAAAGTGCTGTGCAGCCAGTGTAAAAGACAATGCGTGTAGTACACTATAAAATAAACGTGTTGAAAAACTCTTGGCATTTTGCTGCTTTTATAATTATTATTAAATCTGGAAATTGGGGTTGCATGCCGGATATTCTTAAAGGATATCAGTTTACAAAAAGGTGAAAAAATAAGATCACAAACATCATATACACAGGTTGATTTTACCGTACCTACTGTTGCACTACTTTTGGTTGTATTTTATCGACACTTAGAATACTTTTGAGAATTCTGTGACTGTATTTAAATCTTATTTATTGTCTATTAGTTAAAAAATAAATGTTTTAAAGTTGCCTAATAACTAAGCTACGATGACAATAGAAAACGCTAATTTTGGGGTTACTTCGGTAGCTTCTTAAAATGTTTTTATTCCTATTTAATTACTAGAAATGCTAAAAGACTAACTAATTGTAAACATCAGATGTTACTGGATCACCTATTTTTACTGTGTACTGTTATATTCCCAACAAGACAGCTAATTGTTTGAGTTCATTATTTCTCCGGATTTAATAGTTTGAATTTCTAATTTTAATTTACTCCAAAATTACAATTTTGGGGTAGATTTTTTTACACAATTAGTAATGTCCCAGCGGACAACTGTTTAATAATATTTACCAACACACAGGATGTTCTATTGTAAATAAGCACGGTTTGTTATTTTTTGTTTTTTCGGAATTACGAACGACTGTTTATAGGTGGATTCTATAGAATAATAATTCGAAACCATATCTTTAAGAGCAACTTTCTACATTTTTGTTTGGGAGAAAAATATGAGGGATTTCCATTGTGTTCAACTCATTATATGATCACGAACAGTGGTAGCTTGCGTATTTATGTTACCGCTTCTTGGCAAGATCAATCCTTTTGATGGCCTCACATGTTGTTTTTAAATGAATGATGAACAACTGCTGTTTCCGCTTGTTTCCAAGCAGATTAATTAACAACGAAATTGTTTAACATTGCGCAGCATTTTTTTACTTAATCATATGCCTTTCTACCGTTAGGTGTAAGGAGAGTGGAGTTGAGTTTGTCATGGCGATGCTCTTCTGCACTTTTCTTTCCATAATTTCCTATCCTGGGCCACTTGATTTATTCCTTCCCATCTTATTCCCTTGCTCGCTGCTGCCTCTCGTATTCCCTTTTCCCATGTTTTCCTGGGTCTTCCTCTTTTATTTTTCCCTTTCCTTGTCTGTATGTATCATTTCTTATCTTATCTCTTTTCGTTTTTCTATCGGTCTTAGAAACCGCATCTCCATTGCATTTAGTCTTGTTATATGTTTTTCTGCTAAGGTCCATGTTTCGCTGCTATACATTATTGTTGGTTTTACTACTTTTTTAATTATTTCTGTTTTTATTTTTCTATGAACTTCTGTCTTTCCCAAAAAGGTCGTTTTCATCATGTTCTATATTCTTCCTGTTTTTCCCATGCTGTCGTTGATTTCTTTGTCAATTTTATCATTGTTCTCAATTATGGATCCTAGATATTTAAAACTTTCTACTTGTTCAATTTGTTTCCCTTGTAATTTTATGCTATGTGTTTTATTCTCCCTCGCCACTACTATACTTTTTGTTTTCCCTACGTTTATTTTCTGTAATTGTATTTCTAGCACCTCCAGGTTATGTTGTAAGTTCTTTTCAGAGTCGGTCACTATAGCCATGTCATCTGCGAACATAAGTTCGTTTATTTCTGTTTGTTCCATTTGCCAGTATCCCAATTTTAACGTCTTCATCTTTTTCGTAGCATTTTTAATTGCTTTATCTAGCACTATTGAAAACAGAAGGGGGCTCAACACACATCCTTGCTTTACTCCTATCTCAGTTACAAACTCTCTTGGCTGTTCATTATTCGTCCTTACTATATTTATGTTACTTCTATACATTGATTTTAATATTTCTATCGTTCTTTTATCTATCTTTCTTTCTCTGTGTATGCTGTCAAAGGCCTTTTCAAGATCTGTGAAGCACATATATATATCTCTTCCTTTCTATAAAGTTTTTGGCTGACTTGTCTGATGGTAAATATTAAATCTTGGGTGCTTCTCCCCTTCCTAAAACCACATTGGGTCTCCTCTATTGTATTTTCTATCCTGTCCCTTAGTCTTTTCTCGGTTATTCTGGCAAATAGTTTGGCGGGGACGCTCATTAACGCTATCCCTCCGTAATTATCGTATACTCTTTTGTCTCCTTTTTTATGTATGGGGAGTATGATTCCATTCCATTCTCTTGGTAGGTATTACCGTGGTCTTCATTATTTCGCTTAGCAACTCTGTAAATTTGGTTATTCCTTCTTTTCCCATATACTTCATCATATACGGTGTTATTTTGTCCCTTCCTGCTGTCTTTCCTAGCTTTATCTTCTGTATGGCCTCCCTAACTTCTTTCTCTTGGATTTCCTCAATTACTTCCCTTTTGTTTAACTCTTCCTGTTCATCCGTTATGTTGTTTTCTGCTTTTGTTAGTTCTTCGAAATGCTGTCTCCATCTTTCCATTATTTGATCTTCTTCTGTTATTATGTTTCCGTCCTTTCCCTTTATGTTCATCATATTATATTTATTTTTCTGTCTAAGTCGTTTTAATGTTGCATAAAATAGTTTTTGGTTGTCTCTAAAGTTTTGTGTCATCTTTTCCCCAAATTTTATCCATGACCTTTTTTTTGCATTCTTGATCTCTTTTTTCACCTCTGTTCTCTTTTCTTTGTATTTTCCGTAGTATTTTTTGTACTTAAGTATCTTTCCCACGCGTATTTTTTCTCTTTGATTTTTAATTTAATTTCTGAGTTCCACCATTCTGTATTTTTAATTTTTTTATTCACTATTTTCCTTTTCCCGCAGCTCTACATAGCAGCATATAATATATTATTTTTAAACTTTTCCCATTTTCTTCTACTCCTTTGGTATTTTCTGTTTCGCTAAATTTTTCGTTTAGTATTTCAATATATTTTCTTCGATATTCAGGTTCTTTTAGGTTATAGTTTTTTATATTTTCTTGGATCTTTTTTCTTTTGTCTGCTTTTTCTTCTTTTTCCTTCTTTAGGTAAATTTTTACCAAGTAGTAATCACTTCCTATCTCTGCTAGTCTTGTTACTTTGACATCGTGTACATTTTTACTTTCCCATACCTTATAGGTATAGGGTAAGTATTGAATTCATGAAAATTTTCGAAATCGAGATTTTAACGGAAATATCCGTTTTGGGTCTCTAGGGACCCAAAAAAGTGGTTTTTAAAAAATGTCTGTCTGTGGGTGGGTATGTACGTATGTACGTACGTATGTACGTATGTGACGCTCCTACAGCCGAAAGTATTGCTCCG